>JAOTRQ010000009.1:2578273-2591331 GCA_028565875.1 Hoplisoma paleatum | reverse complement strand
CTGTTTTCCTTTAGATTATTGTTATCTAAGAAACCCTCTGCTAGAATGACAGTAGCCATTTACTGCCTGAGCTTTTCTTTGTTCTACATATTTTTTTGGAAATGTTTAAAGTATTGTAAATCTTTTATTGCTTTTAAATGTTTTTTATCCAAGCTAAGCACTTTGAACTGCCATTGTGTATGAAAGATGCTATATAAATAAACCTTTTCAGCGCAACCATTTTGTTAACCAAGCAACCAGATTTGGTTGGTAAAGCATTAGAAGCTAACACAGTGCTTTATCGTCTCTTTGGTCCAGAAAACAAATGAAATAATTAAATTTTACCTTCAGCTCTCCAAATGATGAAAGCAGACCTGCCCCATAGGCCTTTATTTCATTGTTTTGCTTGCAAAGACCAAACTCCACAGTAAACCAGTAAACCTATGACATACATATAAGCCAATCAAAATGATTACAGAAAGAACTCCTTAAATTGTTATGACACTGACAACATGGTCTTCTTAACTTTTAAATCATACTCACAGTAGCAAGCTTCTCAATGTACTCATCAGGAGCACCAAGGGAAGCCAGGCCAATTTCCTAATCAGAATTACAGAAGCAATAATATAATGCATGAATAAAAAAATTAATGTATCAGCATGATCATGACAATATTTTGAAGTAGTATGAAATGAACTTATCGCACCTGTGAGAACTGAGCAAAACTGGGGTCAGCAAACAGTGGAACATGGCCTAAAAGCTCATGGCAGATGTCACTGAAATAAAACATATCTGCTGTATCATACACTTTATCTGCATGTTTTGTCAGTATATTTCTTTTAACTCTTTAAAACTGAATTAAGTGTTTGATTTAAATCACTTGTAACTTAGTATATAGAATATAAGTTTCCAATAGCAGCACAGAGAGAGCAGCAGTAGTGGGTTCGAGTTATAAACTTATGTGCAATCTAAACAGCAGTTCTGAATTGTATTCATGTGATCACATTGGTAATCATACAGTTTATGAGTTGTTCATGTGTATGTGTGTGCATATCTCTCTACTTACGGCTCAGGCGTGTACATGGGCTTGGAGCCATGTCGAATGTACTGAGTGGAATGAAACACACGAAAAGCCAGACCAGCCAGGAAGTCACGAGATGAGAGCAGTCCGGCCACAGGGCGCAGACGAAAACCAGTACATGCTGAAACAATACAGTAAAAGTGTTTTAGTGTTGCATGTATTGAGGCACTTTATCCCATACATTGCATAGTACATAGTAACTCACACTGCAGGAAGGTGGAGATCTTCTCCAGCTGTGGGATTTTGTCCTCATGGTAGTCACAGTACTCCTCCAGTAGTGGAAATACCTGGTTATGCTCACAACAAGCATGTGTTGGGTATAAGGTTTTTAATTCTCGATATACTGTTCCCCATGTAGTACATTCTTCCTTTGTGTATTCCACATGTGGGATGGGCTCACCACTAGAAAAAGAGAACAATTAAGGTGCAATTTTAACCTTTGCAAACTTTGTTTATTTTACCCTAACAGAACATTGAATACGTGTTCGACACGTATGAACTGAACTTAAAAATACTAATACTGTTTCTGTAAATATGCAATACACTGTGTATACAACAATCAATTAAACCTAAATGAAGACAAATCTCATTAGAATTAATGCAGGAATTTAGATTTCCTGAGTATAACGTAACGATTAGATATATGAAAATGATAAAACTAGTTTATTCTGTTTTTTACTCTCATCATTGCTTATGTCTCACTGCTATGTAAATGCATGTTTCCATAGTGGGTGTTTGAGAAATCCTTAGTTTTGTAATGCACGTGTGAATAATGCAACTTTATTATAGTGAAAAAACAGTTTGTTCAGTGTCCTTGTTCTCAGACCATATAATTTCTTACACGTTTGTTTGCTAGAATGTAATTTTCCAAATATGGAACACAAAACTAGATGGATGATGTGGATGATCATTGTGCCCCAAAAACTATGAGACAGACATAAAGAAATATGAACATTCTAGACAATACAATAAATGTCATGATCAGTAGTTACTGTCTGTAGTTGTAGGCAATGTCAGCAAATTCCTTTCGCCTGGCTCGGTAGACCTGGTCTTTAAAGCCCTGTAAACAATAACAAAAACAGAACAATGCTAGATCATCAGGTGAACAATCTTGTAGCTCAAGGTCTAAATACAGATTAGCGTTCAGGCCTGATCCAATACAACCTTTTTTGGCAATATTGCTTATTTGTGTCAAGCTTGGAGCAGTGAAAACATATTCAAATGAAGCCTTTGTAGAGTGTTTGCTGCTCATGATGAATACATTTTAGTTTAATGGCAACTGGAAAGGGTGCAATTATTTATAATTATAGGGGCTCAATTAAAGTGATGACATCAATTTGAAGCCGTGGACTGCTTGAATTAGAATAAAGAATAAGGCTGGAGCGTCATCATGTCCCCAGTCTTTTAGCAACAATAAGCATCCCTTAAAACACACGCACCCACACATGGACACATCAAAACAAAAAGTAATGACTCGCTTAGACCTACATGTAAAACAGACGAGAAAATCTTTCCACTCATTGCTCTTTAGTTTTTACTTAAATTAAACTAGAACTAAAAGGCTTTTTTATCTGCTTCTGTTTTCATGTTTTTGTTTAGGTGTGAATTTTATTCATTTATTTGCTTATATTTGCAATATTTGCATTTTATTGTAAATTAATAAAATATTTCTGTCTGGGTAAATATTGTAACTGGTTCTTGTTTGGTTTAAAGTTAAACTAAAAATGTTTTTATGACAAAAATGCATATTCTGCAAGTAGTATAATATAACAGACATATACACAAAATAACACACTACAGCTTACAGGGTGATCGGCATCCAGTTCAGATCCATAACTCAGAATCTGGTTGGCAAATCTGTCCAGATCCTGGATGGTTTGGGGAAACCATGGCACTGTTAAAACAAAATGAAATAAACAATGCATTTGTATAACATTTGCTTGATTTTTCCAAGCAATAAATGTTAACTACAACCAGTTGGCTCAGGAATGTGTCAATTATATTGAAATTAAGCTTTATGAATAACAGGAATAAATAAAGTTTTAAAACAATTGATTAACTATTTCCCTTGTAATTCGCTTTGGATAAAAGTGTCAGCTAAATGTTATGTGATGTAATGACAACAAGAAATCTAAGAACGACTTACGATCTCACTTTTTGTGAGTTTGTAAAGTTGTGTTTGTAAGCATCTGCCACGTAATCTGCCATTATCAACAGTCTATTATAAACTATACAAACACATATTTCACAGTAATATAAACACTCATGATGACAATTATATAGGTTAGTATGTTAGTTAGTTTAGTATGTTCTTGAATGTAGATAAAGTACATTATTCAACAAAGACAACCAAAAATATAAACATTTTTGACATTTTAAACAACACAATAATTTGTTGTTGTGATAATTAAACTATTAAAATTAACTAATATAAACTATTTAAGAGGTACTATTAACAAAGTGATTTAGGATGTCAAAAGAAACATCTAAACTATAAATATTTAAATATAGTATTTTATATTTATTTGGTATACCTAGATGTGTCTGTGTTTTAAATATAACATTGTCAGTCATTGTATTAAACATAATATACTAAATTAAATTATTCATGAGTTTGAGAAAATCTCAATACTTGATTTATTGTAACCTACCTGTGTCTTTCTGCTTGTTTCTTGACAGCTCATGAACTTGCCCACTAATCTGGCCACGCAGACTGTTGATGACCTTATCCAAAATTTTGGAGCAAGCTGTGTCCACACTGATAAAGAACTCATATTCTCCCTTGTTTATGCGTGATGGTCGGGATTCAATGTGGGTCAAATTGATGCCTTTTTCCTGTAAATTAATTTTTGAATATAAATTCATCTGAATAATAAATAGCTGATGTCAAATAAAACCAAAAATATGTACCCAAGAGATATTACAAGACAGACTTGCATTTTAGCATTAATGGTGAATGAAAAGAAACTATTGTTAAAATTGTGATAGTTGCTCTTATTTTGTAGTTGTAGTACTGCACTAAATGCACACATTGTTTGTGGTCGCACCATCTTTTGGAAAACAACCAGTAAATATGCACCTATTATGCTTTATTACTTGTTATTACTAGTTATTTCTCAGTGACTTTCTTCTTCTCTTTCTCTTTTATTATAGTTATAGCCTATATTAACTGCCATATTGTCAGTATACCATAAACTTCAGTGCACACGTAATGTGTCACGTAACATTTCTGCATTTTGTTTTGCATTTAATTGCCTTTATAAAACTTAATAGTTACTTTGATGATTCAGTGGAAGGACATGGCTAATTATGCTTTGTGGGTCTGTTGCTTTCTTGTAATCTTTAATATCAAACTAGTTATATTTAATTTCCACTACACACTGATCTGGAATAAAATGATTCACATATTGCACAGCTAAATTGAATAACACTATATTAATCAAGGCAACTGAGAAATAATTTTATAATTAATGAACTATTTATAATTAACATTACCCTAAGGCTGTGAATACCAGTTTGACCACAACATTGTCAAACATAAACATTTGTTGGGACCAACTTTACTTAAACTTAGTAGCTTCCTGGCCTTTTTAAAAATGCTAAATGTTAACACTATAAATTAAACAGTAACTATGCAGCTTGCTAGTTCTTGTGTTCTCTATGTGTACACTGTATAACTACCGTGTTACTTATATGCGTATAGCAAACAAAACGCTTTGAAAAAGACACAATGAATATCACTCATTTTTACTCAGGAACAAGCCACTAATCAACCACAGAACACAGTGATCTTAACAGCCCAACATAATTGAGCATTGAGTGCTTACAGAGCTATACCACATCCCTCTTTCTCAAAAGGCATACGTGGCCCAGTATGGAAACCTATTCCCGCTACCTAACATTTAAATAAAAATCCAGCAAGTATTTTTTTCTAATTTTTAAGTCAATTGCTATCTCATTATTTTGGCTTACTAAATCATTACATATAGATACTAAGTACCTGAACTTAAAGCATCAACTACAATACAGGACTCAAGTCTCTTTTCCATGTATGTACTCCAAAGCATTATGGATTAAATTTTCAGTAAGTTAATTTATAATGTTATACATAAAGTTTACATTTTAACACTTTCAATCAGCATTGTGTTATATTTTATTAACTTTCGTATTTATGCTTTTCCTACCATAGAGCTCAAAACAAATATTCTCAAAAATTTTATTATTCTTTCACTTTTCTCAAATTAACAAGCAAAAAAAAAGAAAAACTAACTTGTATTAAACACAAAATATTGAATCACTCTCTATAATTGGCAGATCATATGACAGCCCTACCAAATCTAGTGTAGCATGTAAGACTTACATTTAAGAATTACATTTAGTGGTGAATCTATATCAGGCATCCGAGAATTCAATCCCTCAGACTAAGTCTGATGATCACCAAGGTAAGTGTCTGTAAACAAACTTTGGTGTATCCTTCTCAGATGTCGTTTGTTCCTTCTAAGTGTTTTACATGCAGGTGTTTGTAGACTGCATGAGTGTGGTTTATTTGTTTATTTGCTGATTAACAACTGCAGATGCCCGACCTTGATGTGTCTGCATGTGTACAAGGTCACCTGGGCTCGAATTGCATTTGCATTCTTGTTGTAGTGCATGTTTTGACGCATCTGTAACTCACATATTTTTTTTAATGGACATGCTGTGGAGTGGAATGCTTCAGCACAGCACCATACCAAATAAATTTACTTCTTTGTGACTTCTTCAACCAGTGCTCTTCAACAATTAGAGTTCCTCACATGTATCACCACCTAGAGTTTGTTCGTCTGCATGGGTGGCAAGCCCGGATCTACAATAGGGGCAACCTGGGCACGTGCCCAGGGGCCCTTGGGCAGAGAGGGCCCTCTGGCTCCTTTGGAGAATGTGAATGTTAGGGTTGAGAGGGGGCCCCATGAGCCTCAGTGCCCAGGTGCCCCTAGGGTTATTAATCCAGCCTTGATGGGTGGTTACAAGAGCAGTCCAGCAAGCCCTCGTGTTTGGCCGTGGTACATTCTAAAGACACTACGCCATCTACAGGCAGACCTAAAAGCAATTAGCACAGTATTTCTGGGTTGTAAAACAGATGCTCCCCATATCCACTAATACAAATGCCTGTGAAGCACATTTGCATCTACTCCTGTGTCTAGTTAAAAGTTGACCTCCCATGCCATACTATTTCACGCCATATAATGTCTTGCTATTTAATTTTCTTCGTATTGTATCATGCCTATGTATAAAGTATACATTTCACTCTTTATGTTGTTCACAGGTTTTGTTTCGTTGCGGCCTTTGTTGTCTGGGTCAGGTTTACATACCTTTGCCAAATGATTGTTCTTTCTGCATTTGTGACATACTGCACCACAAGCTGGTGGCGCGGTGGCTAAGTGGTTAGCGCCTCACAGCAAAAAGTCCCAAGTTGTATTCCCGGGTCTCTCTCTGCGGAGCTTGCACGTTTTCCACGTGTCAGCGTGGGTTTCCTCCAGGTACTCTGGTTTCCTCCCACAGCCCAAAAACATGCACTAGGTTAATTGGAGATGTGTAAAATTGTCCTATAGACTCACAAGATCCCTGTAGCAATACGGGTTGGAGAAAGGCAACCTAGTAAAAAAAACTGCTGGTAGGCTGGTTGGGAACCGAGTGTTCACTGAGCTATACTACACTAGTCATTTAGTCTTAAAGGGATTGAGCTAGAAGAATCATTTTTAGCTTTTTAGACAGGTAGTCAAATATAAACATTATTAAATGCCCACTCAAGCTGTGGGAGTCTGATTGTGTTATTGTGGGAAAAGGTTTCAAAATATCTATCAAACAAAAATAATTATTTATCAAGATTAACATTTTCTATATTAATTAGACAAATAAAGCATAGCTACATTGTTGTGATACAGGTAGTACATTTAAAATATGTGCATGTCTTAGTCTTTAAAAAGACATACAATTGAGTTGTCTGAAAAAGCTTTACCTAAAAGCCTTAGTTTTAATGTATTTAATGTTTGTTTAACTACAAGCTCAAGAAAATGCCAATTTTATTAATACGATTTATTTAGGGCAACCTATTTTAAATATATATTTTTTAATTTTCAGAAAAAGGGTGCCACAGGATACTCTTTCTGATTGGCCCAAACAGGAGGTGGGCCAGCATGTACAATAATTTCTTACGGCTATAAAGTCTGTTTGCATCTTCCAAATTTACCCTTTCCAATCTGGAAACAGCTGGATCAAATCATGAAATTGCTGCATTCCCACAAACTCACACATCTACAGCTTATAGGGCAAAAGTAAAATATGTTTTAGGATGGAAATGTCCCATTAATGATTTACTCTTTTGAACCAAATGCTCCACACTTGTACCATATGCAGTATAATCACTTTCAGATGTATCTATTTCAGTTTTTGCAGATTTTTGGACTGTTTTATTATTATGTACTTTTTCAAATATTCTTTCTCTTCACAGGTTTAAGAATTTTATTTAGATTTGTTGTCTTTTACTTTTCACTAAATATTACTCCCTGAGAGTCATAGATTAAAACTGTTGCGCAACTAAACATAAGACAACAAACAGAGTAGGAGTGGTTAGTTCAGTTGTTTGCAAAGTGTTGCATGTTGGGATGAAGTGCAACATGGCCATGTGCCATTAGTGAACTGTGGCCTGCACATGGACGGGTATTTTAGAGGTGGAGTAGGGGGTGGATTATATCCTGTGAGAGTTGATAGGCCACAGCTAGGCTTTTGATCTTACTTTATGGAAGTTGCCAGAATGCAGGCTACCATTCTGCAGCCTTTTAAATAATTACTTTCCAAAAACTTTTTCTAATATTTAAAAGTGCTGTGTAACCATTTTTGTTAACTTAGTAAAGTTAATGCACATTTTAATATAATATTTTAATCTACAGTACACATAATTCTAGTCTTTAAAACACATCTGTTAAACACATCTTAACAAACACATCTTAACAAACACATCTTAACAAACACCAAATGTATACAAAAATATATCATTCTGTAAAGCCATTTTCTCAACTGTTTTATTAAGTCATTCAAACATGGGTTCAATTTTGAATTAAATACTAGTAAAGAATCCATTGCAAAACTCTGTGTGTTTTATTTACAGTTATTGCTAACAGATGTAAAACACTGACAGTAGAATGTGATGTACTGTGGTCTTCAGCACTTTATACATTTTTAGCACATGTTGATGCAGGGTTTTCTTACTGCTAAATCTGTCATGATCAAAGCAGCCATTATTCAAAGAGTCCATTAATGCTACAACATACAAAAACATTCTAGACATTTGTGATTTTAACTGAGTGTCTACTTTGGGAAAGATTCTACATTCTTTTTTATTCTTATTCTTCCTTTATTCCATCTTCAATACATTATTGTTGCTTCTGTTATTGGTATTACTTTTACTATTGTAGTTGTTGTATCTAAATTTGTTTATTAAGCACAGTACACATTTATTAATATACTTTATATGTTTTAAATTATTTTGGCCAATAAACTGACTTGAGATAATATAATACTAAAATTACATAAAAAATAAAAACATCATCTTTTGGACTTGAAATGATGAAATACATACACAATTAGTCTGCCAAATTTATTCTGACGCTGTTTGGATATTTTCCAATAAACACTGAAGAAAACACTTGCGTCAATCGACAATTATACTATATAGCACATTGCCAATGACAAATTGATTTAAAAACAAAACATGCACTTTGAAACAAGTGGGATGATGCTTTGGGAAAGGTCCAATAAATCTAGGATTTATTTGAAGAGATGGTAAAGCACTGACACAAAGCGTATATGTGAGCATACGCTAACTTTGATAGAATTTTTTTTTATATTCAGAATACTAATTTTCACTTTTTTTGTCTTCCCCATTTAACCCATTCTGTGCAGTGAAACATACAATATAACATGCTCAAGAACCAGTATCATTCCTATCGCAAGCCCATTTCTCACCCAAATCATAGAAGAAACAATTCTGAACTGTATGAACTCAGATATGCTATGTGTTATATCTGAGTATATATGCTATGTGCGGTCAAAATGTGTTTTAGCTTTCACATTTTTCAAACACACTTCTATAGTTTTACATGTATCTTATAAAATGTGTTTTAATAAAAATAAAATGTATACTAAGAATAAAATGTACAGTGAATTTGGTATAACTTTTGAAATACTGTATTTTAGTATGTCATAAATGTCACAAAAAAGTTGGTTGAGTATATGAAGTACATTAATTTTGATTCATGACTAACATTTTTTCTCTTATTCATTTATGGAAGCTATTTTGTGTTTGTTTCAGGTCATTATTTTCCACTCTGTTTTGACTAAATTGAGTGTATTGCAGTGCTCTGCTGCTTGTACCACCTCACTTTGGTAATGGACTGTGGGATCCAATTAATGAAAGAAGCTGTAACAGTGAATCACAGTTATAAGGCTACATCTTTATCACCGGCAGCAGTGAGGGATCACTCAGAACTTTATTGCTTACTTTCTGTGAGAGTCTCCCCATTGCTTAGTCAGCACCTTAGCAAAATTTTAAACATCTGATTTGAGAAACTTTGGTTAAATCTCCCACCCTAACATAACAGCCAATATTAGAGTCGGTATGCCAGGCAAGCTCATTATTACTTCAAGTAACCAATGAAATGTTTATTGAGTATGCATGACTAACTATGAATTAAAACTGTTATGCTTTATGTAATCAGTGTACGCACAAATGATTACAGTGTTTGAGGTGGGAATAACTTCAAGAGAACTACCACCACCTCAAACTATAAATACACATTTAATGGAACAAGGCTGATCAGAAATGTGGAATTTAACTTCAAATAAAGCGCAAAGAGCAAAAAGGACTGGATGCCATGTGACTTTATTTGTATGTGAGAGGTTATTTGTATGTGAGACAGGTTTAAACTGGGTCATTTCATTATACATACATATGTATACATCTAACTTCTCCAGTTGAGACTAAACTTTTACCTAACTTACCAGTTTTACATTTTGAGATTCTTAAAATTGATAAACTTGGGGAGAGAGTGACTATTATTATGTTGTATGTGTGCATCAATTTGTACTAAATAAAAGTGGGATTATTATATTCTCACACTGTTACACACATTATTATAGATGTATACTCTGTATGTAATGCATACATTGTTGTCCATGAAATGTGGATGCAAACACTTACCTCAAAAATCCTAAGGGCTTTTGCTAGAGCCCCCACTTCTTCTTTTATGGAGAAAATGCAAGAAAGAACACCAGTTTTGTTGGTCTTCTCCTCAAGATACATTGAGTTCTGAAAGTAGAAAAAAACTTAGTATATGACTCGCCACTTTTGTTGTTAACAAATATAGAACATAAACATTAAAATGTGCTTGTTTTAACAAAAACTCTCAAGTAATTCAATTAAGTCAAGTGACTTAATTAAAATTGTAAATTATAAATTAGTAATGTTTGGGTATATACGGTATACACATGTAGCTAGATGAGGCTACATGAGCTCATGACTCCATCAGCCTCACATTCCTATGTATAAACATTCACATGATTAGGAATGGGGGTAGCACTGAGGTTTAAGGGTTAGCACTGACGCCTCACAGCAAGAAATCCTGGGTCGGCTTGGGGACTTTCTATGTGGTGTCAGCATGTTCTTCCTGTGTCCGCAGGGGTTTACTCCGAGCACGCAAGTTTCCTCCCACAGTCCAAAAACATGCAGCTAAGGCAAATTGTAGATACCAAATTGTCCAAGACTGTGTTTGATGTGACTTGTGTATTGTTTGAAACTTGTATGCTAAATGAAACCTGTCATGGATATGCTCAATAAATAAATAAACATGATTTGTAATTGAGCAACCACCCACATCAACACATAATTAGCTCTAATACAAGCCTAATGCTTCTAATGCTAAAATATTATACTTTATCAGATATTTAATATGTTTTGGAAAATGCAATAAAATATCAATTTAACAGATGCTAAATGTGCATTAAAAAGCACAATAGAGCTGATCTGTGAAAGATTAAACTGATTTTACTGTCTTTTTACTTTATAATAAAGTACTTACTCTTCCGTAAGTGGAAATAGTATATGGAAATGTAGATTGCACATTTAATATATATGTTAGTGAAGGATATGCAAACATAGAAAACAGTTTAAAAGTGTTTGTGACAAAGTATTTGGCATTTTCATTTTCAGCTAAATGGTTTTTCTAGATAAATTATTTATTATTATTTAACCCATTTAAAACGACTACTGTTTTCAAAACTAATACATGTATACATTTTCAACCTATTTGAAAGAAGAAAAAAACATTCCAGCATTATTACATTTTATATGCAGATAGTGGCTACATTTTGACATAATAATAATAATAATAATAATAATAATAATAATAATAATAATAATAATAATAATAATAATAATAATCACCTGCGTGTCATTGTTCACCTTCTTGTATGCAGCGTCCATCTTCTCTCTTTCTCTTTTTGTTCTGTTTCCAGAATTTTCCTGAACTTCTCTGAATTGTACTTTTATTTACCCTAAAAGTGTCACGTGACACAACGCCCTCTAAAGCTGAAACGTCCACATTACTCACGTGACTTCGCTTTGCGTTTCATTGCCAGTCAAGTTCTGGGTCATTACTACATTTTATACTTACTAGATTGTTTCGTGAACAACAATAACGTAATAAACAATGTGAACTGCGTTTATTTCACCAGCTACCAAATTTTGTGTATTTTAATGCTGATTAGGGACACATTAAATTTTTAGACAAGAAACTTTCCTAAATAAATGGGACCAAAATAATTGTTTCACATCCTTGTCTTGCTTGAGTGTTTTGTGTACATTTGTGTTATGTCCCAAACCATGCCAGAATTGGTTGTGTGTGTGCGTGCGTGCGTGCGTGTACGTGTGTGTATGTGTACGTGTGCGTGTGTAGTGTATTACTTTATCTACATGTATATAATATGTATGAACACTAGATGGAGACAAACGTTAGTGAATTAAAAGTATTGGCTTTTAAAAGTTTCTTCTGCGACTCGAAAAACAACGAGTGTGTAATTTGTAAATGATTGAAATGAATAAATCATATTTTATTTGTATTTATTGTAAATTGTTCATACAAATACATATTGAAACGAGGCAGCAAATTAACCAAAATATCAAGTAGGTCGTCAACAATAGCATAGAAACATGTTCTGATATTTAAAAGTTTACTGATTTGTTTTTTTATCTCTATGCATCTATAAGATTCAGACTTGTTATACCGGGTGTGATATTTTTCAAGGTGTATAATAACAGTAGAGGATCATTGTCGGGGCTGCCCAAGTCTTAAAATTTGGATGAAACCCATGACATTCTTGCTGTGAGGTGAGAGTGCTACTTACGAAACTTTTGTATATAATGTTGTATAATTACAATGTTTTTATACGTTGTTAAATATAACAGACAATAAACGAAACAAGCATTGTTTTTAAAGCCATGTGCGGTTGAGGATAATAATAATTAAGAAGAACTAAGAAGAATAATTAGTACAAAGTGCAAAGCCAACAAAATGGAGTGAAGTATTGCCTTTTATAAGTTTCTTCTGGGCGTCGAAAAACGACGATTGTGTAATTTGTAATTTCAAAAAACATAAATGATTGAAATAAATAATTCATCGTTTATTTATAATGTACTATCAAGATATAATCAGTTTAAATATTTATGAAGAATATTGAGATTATAGCCTTAACAATTAATACTTAATACAATTTTGTAACTTGTAAAACTTGTAAGCAGACATAAGCAGTTACTACTAACTGCTAACATGAGAGGTCTTAGGTAATTATAAAGGGAGAGGTTCATTTTTTCAGTTACAACTAGGTGGCAGTGTCTGTCTATCTATCTATCTATCTATCTATCTATCTATCTATCTATCTATCTATCTATCTATCTATCTATCTATCT
>JAOTRQ010000009.1:2567028-2578173 GCA_028565875.1 Hoplisoma paleatum | reverse complement strand
GATAGATAGATAGATAGATATGATAGATAGATAGATAGATAGATAGATAGATAGATAGATAGATAGATAGATAGATATGATAGATAGATAGATAAGATAGATAGATAGATAGATAGATAGATACTTAGATTGCAGTATATGGAAAATTATGTAGGTTATATATTGTCGGGCTCCGTGTCAACAGAAACACCCTAAATAACCTGCTAAAATACTGATGATCAAAAAATGATTAACTTTCAGACACTGACAGTTATCACTCAGCTACCTGATTTGAAAGAATATGGAAAAAAAAATATTTACAGACTGGAACCTGGAACACGACCAAGGTATAATGTTGATATAATATAACAGCGCACAGTCTGAATTAGTTTACATTTTACTCATTCACTTAATAATACTTCTACTAATAATTATAATATTAATATATATAATAATAATAATTAAAATA
This sequence comes from Hoplisoma paleatum, assembly GCA_028565875.1. Lineage (NCBI taxonomy): Eukaryota > Metazoa > Chordata > Actinopteri > Siluriformes > Callichthyidae > Hoplisoma > Hoplisoma paleatum. The sequence goes on along the minus strand of JAOTRQ010000009.1, from coordinate 2,577,725 downwards.
ATAATAACTTCATTTAGCATAATTTAAACAATAATGCTTGACGTTTATTTGATTTTAATAATTTGATGTTTTAATATTTGCCTCAAATGTCATTTTAAACACAAAGCTTTTTCAAACTAAAAAAAAAACTCTTGTCACACTTCTCTGCGAGTTGTTTATTCAGAGGCAGGAGCGGCACGCGCCCGGCGTACGCGCACCAACCGCACGGACTGCTGAGCTCTAGTGGGCGGGGCCAACTTGGAGCGCGTGGGCCCGGCGCTCGGTTGAAAAAGCGCGCTGGCGCACTCACACACTCAGAAGCAGCAGGTCGGGGATCTGGCCAAGCTCGAAACAGTCTTGGCACACGTGAACGCCACGAGCGAGACGCGAGGGCACCGGCCACTACAAAGCAGAGCTTTTAGAATTGTCGTCGCACGCGAATACTTTGACTGAAATGGAAATCGCCACCAAGATGGATCTAAGTGTAGAGCAGGCGCAGTTTGTGGCACCTGCGTGCTATTTTTCAAGTGCATCTCAGACCCTTGCATTGAGCCCAAGCGAAGGTCAGTGTGCATCCAGCAAGTCCAAACAAACCAAGAGGCAGCGCTCGTCTTCGCCGGAGCTTCTGCGATGCAAACGGCGCCTGAGCTTTGCAGGATTCGGCTACAGTCTACCGCAACAACAGCCGCATGCGGTGGCTAGACGCAACGAACGCGAGCGCAACCGAGTCAAGCTGGTTAACAACGGTTTTGCCACGCTGAGAGAGCATGTACCAAACGGAGCCGCCAACAAGAAGATGAGCAAAGTGGAGACCCTCCGATCAGCCGTCGAGTATATCCGGGCACTACAACAGCTGTTGGATGAACACGACGCAGTGAGTGCAGCCTTCCAATCCGGCGTCATCTCTCCCAACGTCCCGCACACCTACTCCAACGACATGAACTCTATGGCCGGCTCGCCTGTCTCCTCTTACTCCTCAGATGAAGGTTCATACGATCCGTTAAGTCCAGAGGAGCAGGAGCTCCTTGACTTCACAAACTGGTTCTGAACACCCGATAAGGTTAGTTAGCTTTACTTTCTTATACTTATATAACTGTTTTGGTTAATGACCGTTTGTCTAAACATATTGTTCCACAGTTCCACGTCTGATCAGATATTTTCTTGCATTTTAGGAGGATCATGAACAATGTCAGCACTCTCTCCAGAGGTCCAGATATTAATTTCTGCGCCCTCGATGAACACAAGGCACAGTGTTTACGCTCCCGTCCCGTTGGATAAACCAGAGTTCACAAAGAGACTAAGGCCCACGCAAGGAAAGCGTCCAAAGTGACACCCATCCAACGTTCCCGAGTCAAAGGACTTGTAGACAGTGAAAGAAAAGGCACAATGCGCCGGAATGCCGTTGCCTTCAGCGCACGCGTCCCATCCATTTAGAATTTTCTATTTTTTTGCATTTCTATACAAGCAATTCTATTAAAAAAATTATTTTTAATCTATGCTAAATCCAAACAAAAGGTCTGTTTTGCACAGCAAATCCCCCAGTTGGTTTTATTCATGCAGAATTCATCTACAGCAGGTGTCTACACACCGGCGTTTATTGTCATTGGACATTTAATCATGTACCTGTTTGATAATCAGGAAGATTAACACTAGCTTCAACAGTGGACGTTTCGTGTACTATGTAAAAATTAATTAGCACTGCCGGTGCTGAACATCAAAGTTCATTCAAATTGTAGATCTGAACGCTGAGGATTTTGCTGTGCATCCCACGTGGACATGCAACTTTATGCTTCCAACATGGCAACATTTATTATAATGAAGTTCTATTTGTATAAAATTCTTTAAAATTATATTAAGCTATTTTTGTATGTATGTAAGAGATTTATAGATATTTTGTACACATCCATTGTAATATCTTTATATATTTTTTGACTTATACATAGCCTATTGCTTATTACCTCTTGCCTTTCCAGACTTGCAGTCTAAATGCATCTGTTTTAGGTTTTAGGCTTTTGAGAGAAGGGGTTTGATACTCCAGTTTTATTTTAGCACCAACGTGTCTTATTTAAAATAAATTACAAGTAATATGAATCAGCGTTTGTAGTGATCAAATGTTATGCAGCTATTGTCAAAACGGCAGTCTAGTTTTTTTTCTCTGTACTGCCTTTGCAACTCAGCCTTTACATTATTAACCATCTGTTTCTCAGAAGAAATAGGAAATTGCCTTACATCCATATTTTTACACATTACTGTCATAATAAAATATTTCTGATATAACTGTATATTGTCTTGTATTTTATATATTTCCATAAAGATAAGAACAAAGTTGGTATTTAATATTTTTTCCTTTTAACCAGGGTTTAGCTATAGTAAAGTGGGACGTAAAATTATTTGGGTACCGGTCTTATTTTAATACCAATTCAAGTAGTGATTCAAATATAACTTCTAATGTCTTTAAACATGTTTCCTCTGTGTAAAAAAAGCATATCCATAAATCTCAAATCTTACCACTTGTGTTTTCAAGTTTTCAAGCGTGGTAATTATTAAAAAGACAATTAGATACAAAAGAAAGAAATTGTATGAGTTGTATGAAATTTATAGTCATTTTAAAAACTTTTTAACAAATTAATGAATTTTTAATTTTAGCAAATTACCCATATGTGTTTTGAAAATTAGTTATTGGAATAGGTGACCCGTACATGCTGACTGTCCAATTTCATTTTAAAACTTCTCAATAGTTATTTCTACTAAAAAGCCAAAACTTTTAATCTTTAAGAAGTTCTTGACCTCTTCAGAGGAACAGCATTTACAATATTGTACACACATATTGTATCATAGTAGTGACATTCTCAACTAATGTTGAAGTTAAACCCATGATGTTTTGAGTTTAAATAGGCAAAAAGATATTTAACAGTTTTCTCAAAAAGATCATGGAGTGGATGTGACTAAGTACATGCGTAAACTACCACAATGTATGAAAATTCAACATTAGAAAATGGCTCAACATGTCGTTGTGATATGTAGCTAAGCCGCGTGTTCTAGGCGCGTGGCGCAGTTGCAGAGCGCGTGGAACTTTGCGCCGGTTGTGTAGAGGGGAGCGCGCCCGTTACGTCACGACTCGTGCCTCTTTACCAGCGGCGCGCGACCTGCAGTCAGCAGAGCAGAACGTGCACTACATGAGCCAGGAGTCAACAACTATCTCAAGCACTTCCCAATGTGCTCGTGACGCCCAGATAGCAACAGAAAAAGACACCGATGCGCGCTCATCATATTTTAGTGCGAAATGCCCGGATGTTTCCGTCGCTAGTATTAATCAATTAAAAATGATCTTTTTTTTCTAATCAGTGACAATAATTTTATAAATAAATAAATTACCAATAAATAGAAAAAATGAAAATGTAATTCATTTAAAATTTTAAAATTTTTAATTTTTTTTGGCATTTATATATTTTTTATTGTAGTGTGACATATAGAAATAAAATTAAACAATATTTTATATGATTAATTATGTTTTTGCTTTAGACTTTGACTTGATTATTCTTTCAATGTTTTGGCTGAGCTCAAATAGGCAAAGCTAGTATTTTATATATAAAAATTGTGATTACAAATTAGTATTTCACCATATGTTGTCCAAACATTATGACAGAGCAGAATGAGAAAGTAAAAAAAAAAATTCAGGACCTTAGACAGCTCACTCCGTACTACATCTCACTGTAACACAGTAACAGTGTTTACAATGACAGTATTTTTTCCTTTTCAACAGTGTGGTACAAGTAAAGTTCATAATACGAATTAGTAACTATTAGAATCCAAATTGATTAGCTGAATCCTACATGTTATGGCCAGTATTCTCACTTTTGTTGTATTAATATCTTTAAAACACTGTTCATATGCAACAGTGTGACTAAGTTTGGTGGCTCTAGCCACATCACCTGCAGGTTGCCACTGTTTAGCCCTTAACCAAGCTCTCAGTTACCCAGACTGTTAGAGCACTGTAAGCCACGCTAGGTAATTAATTTTGTTTATTAGAATTTTACCAGCTTTAATTGACTTTTGGCTACATTCATCAGAAAATAGTTAAACAATTCATGAAACTCAAGAATTATACAAGTTATATATACACAACCATGGATCAAATTTATCCAGCTTAGTCCCACACAGTGACAGAGGACGTACAAATTTTACACACAAAGATTACAACCACCCTACCTAAGGATCTAACTCAGGACGTTCTTGCTTCGAGACAACAGTGCTACTTACATAGCCACAGTGCTGGCACACTCCAAAAATAATTTCTTTTGACTCTTTTTTTTATTCAGCGTCTCCACCTGGCTGCATGTTTCTGGACTTTGGGAAGACACAGAGGCTCCCAAAGAAAATATGCAATGATAAAATGGCTCTTGAAGCTAAATGCAAATCACACCAACTTTGTCACATTTTGTAAAACACAATAGATAACAGTCAATTTTTATTTATGTTTAAAGTGTAAAGACAAAAGTGTCAATTTTTGCTGGATTTTAAATATCAAGCAGCTCAACAATGACCACAGAAATAGACCTGTTTCTGCATCAACGACTCCTGGTGGTAAATGGTGGTAAAAAAAAAAGAAAAAAAAGGTAAATGTAGTTTTTACAGAGTATAAATTGGTTTTACAAATAAATAAAATGCGGTGCAAAAAGATATTGCATAAAGGCAGAGCCAACAAAGCATATTGATTTTTTTCAGATCAGTAATTCAGTATGTAAGATTTCTATAATATCAGTTAATTAAAACGTTTTATATCTAATACATCAAAACTATGTTTTTAAAATAAGTATATTGCTGTTACAGATTGCTCATGTCATCAAGTGGATTTGCAATGACAGAATTGTGGATAAGAATAAAAAGAGGTAGGTAAGCCAGAAAGTCTAGCAGGTCTAGAGATCGTAAGCTGCGCAGCTCCTGTCTAACTTTCTCTTCATGCTCTTCACGAATCCCCCCTGCTTTTAGCTCCACAAGCAGTTGTTCAGCACTGATACAGCCCTGCTGTTCACCAGATCCTCCTGACTGGCCCTCGACCAGGAACAGGAACATTTGCTGCAGAGAGAATGCACAGGTACTGTAAGTCAATTTCAGTTATTTATATTTCACATGAAAATCTGAAGATTATTAAGGAAACTGCTCAGTAGTAAAAATACTAGACTTTTTAAACTGCTAATGTTGTTCATTTACCACTGTTGGCCCTTAATCCTTAATTTTTTGTACTGCAATTGATCACAATGTAGGTTGCACTAGATAAAAATGTCTGCTAAATACATTACACAAATCTAAATTTAAAAAGCATGAAGACTCATGAAGAGCATGAAGAGCATTTATTTTGTTATTTTTAAGTTTTTTATTATATCAAATTCAAGGAAGATAATGAGAAAAATGTCTGGGTTACAGTAAAAGAAAGATATGGGTAATATATATTCACTATAATCAAATGTTTATATTTTAGCATAAACCCAATTCATAATTGGTTAATTTTAAATATAAATATTTATTGAAATATGAACATGAATATGAAACGACGATCATAGCTTCCAATTTAAACAGATGTTTAACTGGGAGAAAGCTCATAAGAAGAGATTAATGTGTTCATTACCTGTTTGTGTGTGTGTGTGTGTGTGTGTGTGTGTGTGTGTGTGTGTGTGTGCATGCTTTCCTATTCATGTCTGTGTCTGAAGAGGCTCAAGTTACAGCAGCTTGTTCTGGCTCTTCTGTAAGTGCACCTGTTTGCACAGTTAAATGCATCCAAGGTAATGACTAAGGTTGTGTGTGTGTGTGTGTGTTTCCTATAATCCCCTGGCAATATGCCCGTTCTTCTCTACACTCCTCCCAACAACAAATCCACCTCGTGCTTGCTCTGTAATTAGCCAGCCCTTTCTCTGCTAACCCTAAGAACTGGCAGCGGGGGCTCAACTTCCCTCAGCGGCCCCTTTGGCACAGGGCTTTCAAAGTCTCCTCTTCTTACTCTGACCTCTGTTCTGAGAGCGTCTGTCCATCCCTCGCTCTTTAATGGCCACCCTATATGCCTTAGTTTCATCTGAGGTGAGCAGGGTGTCTTAACTTGATTACAGAGCGCATAGCACTGGTCGTAAACAGCCGGCTACTTTAATGAGATTTACTTACTTTAATCCATGAATAAAGGAGAAAGGTGCAAGAAGAAAAAGGGGAAATGGTGCAAGAAAAGAAGATAAAAATCCTACTTCTTCTCACTTTTACACATACTAGTGTGCAGCTAGTTTTACTAAGCCAGTGTTCGATTTGCCCTTTAAAGCATAAAGCAGTCTTTATTTCACTATAATTAACCCCCAATCCTCATCCAACCCCAAATAAGTGAGAGGACAAGAGTGGGGCAAAAGAGACAAATCTATGAAATGGCCATAACCAATGGGGGAAAAAGGTACTTGAGACAAACCTTTGCTTTGTACAGCTTTTTTTCCAAAGACTGGAAGTCCATCTTGCAAATAAGTGAACGCATGAAACCACTGTTCAGAACAAAAAAAAGTATTATCCAAAACATTTGACAAATACGCAAGAGCATTGCTGAATTTTTGGTTGGCATAGTGATTCCCTGATGTAAAGGTCTGTATATATTTTACATACTTTCCTCACATCAACATGGGTTTTAACTATGAGCTTGTGTTTCCTCACACAGCAAATTGGAGATACATTGCCTGTAAAAAAACCTGTCCTGTCATATACTTAAAGTGTAAAGCAAAATATCCTAATTAATAAGCACATTAATTAACTGATACAGATGTTTAGTCCATGGTGATTTAATTGGATTTTTTCTAAAACTTTAATTCAAATCATTTAGATATTTTACCACCCACTAAAGATAACATTAAAAACATTAGATGGAGAATTTCATTTTATGTACCATATAGAAATTTAATTGTGAAGATGCATCATTTCATAAAGCCTATTAAAAATAGTTTCAGAAACATGATATTTCTCAGTGGGTGTGTTCATGTAGGAATGTCTAGATGTAATTAAAAATTCAAAATTTTAACAGAAGGTTTCCAACATCTTATGGAATGCAGGCCACAAATAAGTAAAATTGGCTCTTGATTGACAGTCACTAATTTATATAGCTAGTATTGGTAGAATTCTGGTGGATGAGTAGACTACTGATTTTGGCGGGTGTTTTTTTGGCTCACATATTGTCTGTTTGGGAGGGGGTAATTGTGGCTGCTGTTGATGATAAAGTGTTTTGAGCTCTTTGTGGTTGCTCATCATGGTCTGTCCCATAAACAATGATCCTCGACACGAGGCCAAACTACCATGTTAACGATAAAAACTGCCCCAGTGAACAGAACAAGGTGGGAGGTGGCCTGTGGACTGTGTAAAAAAGGAGTGTTGGGTCATGCTGTTGGGCAATGTGTCTGTTTGCTGATCAGAAATTACACATACACAGTCACACATTGTGAACATTGATAATTATCCAAAGACTTAAGCAATTAATTTTTTGGACAAAGCTCTGCAGTCCAGCATGTGGCATGGCAAAATGCTTCCCCCCTTTCTTATGAAAGCATGTTGGGAGGAGAATGGCTCCTGCATTTTTGGTAGCTGGATGGTTAGTCAGAGGGTGGGCTTTGACGAAAACAAGAGCAGACAGGCCAGCTAATGATCATTAATTGCATGGCAGTTTAGATGTGTGTCTCCCAGTCCATACAAGGAAAGAGAGGGGGATAATGGTAGCTTCTATTGTTGGGGTGCCCACCACTGCCAACTCCAGCAAACCTCTCACGCTTACGTAATAGGCCAAATTTTGGCGGTCTCCTCTGTCTTTTTGTTTTGATTGTAGTTGGGGACCAGGGGTTATGTGAGAGGCTGGATGTATCTAGAATAGGGTAAGTCTGACCTACATTAAGTTTTGCAGGGGGAAATAATCACTCGTTGTAGATTGTAAAGTTCTGTCTGTTTTTATTTATTAGTCAAAAAGTGCTCACAAAGATTTTGGTGAAAGTTATTCTTGTATTGATATTGTTGTATATGGGCATACATTTACATAAAAGTCTCAGTAAATTTTAAAACCTGGTTATGTATGACCTAGCATATTAAGGCCTTTACAGATACAAAAGAAATACATATGTATTATATGCCCTAATATTTTAGTTATGATATTATTACTAGATCCTTAGCCTAGCATTTGCCAAGATCCATTTATGCCCCCTTTTCTTCCTGTCTGTCCTATCTGTGAATACTTATTTCACATTTTTATTGCTAGTAGTCATACAATACAGTAATATACAAACCAAATCATTTACCTATACAGATAAATTTCATGATTAAATACACCACGTACATTGTACAACTGAATAGTTAAAATGGCTATCGTGTTTTAAGATAAATAGATTGTATGTACTGTTTGCTTTCTATTTGTAATACTAAAATCATAGTATGGCTTCATTTGGATTTATGAATATAAAATTTTAAGAAAATAATTTTTTTTTGGTGACTTCTCTGTGAACGTGTTGACCATTTAAAACTGTAAACACAATATCACCCCCATTATTGTCGTGTTATTGCTACATTTTATTGGTATGCTGGTCCACTAAAAATATGCCTAAAATTATCTAGGACCTTCTTGCTGTAACGCAACAGTGCGAACCACTTAGACACTGGTTAAGAGAGATTGAAAGTATCTGAAACATAAGTCTGTGTAGTAAAGTCTGGCCACAGTGATTGTGTACGTTTTTCATATTCTGTAGTGTATATAATTTTGGACCAGCAATTTGTCAAAAATTGATTATTTAAGCACCACAAATACTAATAAAATAATCCTTTCTTGCAGAACAAATGTTTTCCATTTAGCCAAACTAATGCTGAAATCCAAAATTTGCCATGCAACATAAATAAAAGTTTATGTAAGATACTGTCTCTTACAGCAAAGTGGATTATAAAACTATGAATGGTTTAACATACAAACACTTTTTGTTACAAACAACTTATTTCAACTTAATGTACAGACAAATTTCAGATTCCATAAAGAAATTCTCATAATTTTTTTTTTGATAATTATTATGCCTCAAACAAATGTGCAAACCTAGTACATATTGCGGGGTAAACTAAAGTTAGCTAATAACCTTGAAAAGGGTAACTGTGTTCGCTAATATCCCATTGGTTTGAATGTCATAATGCTAACTGTGTTAACATTCAAATGACCTGATTTATGACATTAAAATGACCACTGTATTTAACCTGTTCTCAATAGATTGTACTAATAGTTCTATGATGTGTCATGCATTTTGTGACATGACTCAAGAACACACACATTCACTTACTCCTGCTTTTACACTTAAGTGTACACACACATGATTCAAAGCCCATGAGTAAAATTCCATAATCTTTAACACACAATATATTACTCATCAAATACATGAAACATTCTAAAAATATATGTTTTAATAAGTATATACAGAGACATTCACATTCTCACATGACCTATAAGACCCTGAAGCATGTGTCACTCAAGAAGTTAAAGACCCATAAAATTAAAACAGAGACTGTGTGTGGGAATCTTTGGCATATGGGCTATAACTGAGACTTAGGGTGACATCGTCCCGACATCTCATCACTCTAATGCTTTTAGGCCAACATGCTGACCGCCCAGAATGAGTCAGGTCAATTGCAGAAGGTCACATACAATTTTAAAAAGATTTGCTTGTATTATTTCATTTTATATGGGTAGTATATCTGCATTTATGCTTAGCAGGCAACTACTTGGATATGGGAGTGCTGAAAATATATACATTAGCACGCTCCATATCGTTCAATCTCAGACATGACCAAAGAACCACCTGCATTAGTCTTTATTTATAAAGACTTAGTGACACCTTTTCTGAATATATATTATCATTAATTGAGTGAACCAGGATACTCACTCTAATGTTGCTATTTTCTGTGCCAAACTGGCAACAACAGCGAAAAGACGCAAGTCTGTCAGACCCTCTGTCACCCTGTAATCAACCAATTCTAGAATCTAAGAAGAGAGAAAAAAGTGATAAAATTATTTGTATTAAAGTGTTTGTTAAAATCAACTCAACTTTGACATAATGAAAAATCTAATTATGAGTCATTAAGCATATTTTGTTTGTTAATATTTTAATATCATGGCTGTGGGAGATGATGGTACGCATCCTGAGACTTTTGGAACAAAAGATGTGTTAACGTCGACCATAATAATTTTAAAAAGAATAAGTATATTTTAAAGTTGTATATGCATTATTGTTCCCACTGGAAAGGTGTTGCAAAGCTCAAATTTTTAAGAAATAAAATATATAAATAAGCAGATAAAACTGTAACCATCTCAGGTTCATTTCAAGTGAATATAAGAAACATTGTGTTAATTCTTTTAAAAATTTATGTATTAAATTAATGATATATTTTAACATTTCCAACTATCAACTTACTTCTGTTTGGTTGTAATATATCAATTATTCACAAATCTTAATTCTGAATTGACTACATACATTTTACCCTAATAGCTGATAAATGCTTGCAAGTAGTATATAATTACAACATTAGATTTTAGCAACTCAAAAAGCCCCTGTTGTCAAAGTCCTCACTTTAATGCTTTATTTCCCATCTCTCAGTCAAACAAAAAGCAGGAAGCTTCTTTTTTGTTTGACGCCCATGGCAATGTTTAGTCCTCTTGGCAGCACACAATACAGTGCGCATATATATAT
>JAOTRQ010000009.1:2540106-2554686 GCA_028565875.1 Hoplisoma paleatum | reverse complement strand
TGTGTGTGTGTGTGTGTGTGTGTGTGTGTGTGTGTGTGTGTGTGTGTGTGTGTGTGTGTGTGTGTGTGTGTTGCATTAATGGTATGCATTAAATTTGCCTGTTTGGGAAAAGCAAACCCAATAATTGTAAATGCCACATGCCCAGGTAATAAATATTTACTAAAAACTAAACAAAAAATAATTGTGCACTGCAGGTAGAATAGAAATGAAGGACAAACAATATAGTGAAAAACCTATTCTAAGTGGTTCTTTCTATCTATATAGATTTATTTGCTCACTTTTGAAAGACTGGGCACCAATTTAGTCTAATTCGGGTTTTAAAGAGACTAAATAGAAGTCATGCTTGCAAGTTTAAGTAAGGTCTGACTAGCACACATGCACACACATACACACTATTCTATTTATCTTACTATAATGCTGTAATTAGGTTATTTTTATAACAGTTTTGGCCTAAACAAGGTGTAGGGTGTCAAATTCCACCTAAAACACTTAGCACAATTCAGGAAAAACAAAACATGCAGTACACACTTCATCTACAGAATCCCACCAAGTGTCAGGGTAAAGGTGCTGTGAATGCTAATTAACTTACACTTCCAGAAACTTTATTATTTAAATATTTACATTTTTACGGTATGTTTTATACTTTAGGTAATATTCATGACTAGAAATTTAAAGTCATTTAATAATATATTTAATTTAAACTTAAGATTACATTACAACAATTCACATGCTGCATGTTATGGGGCCTTTGTTTAGAAACAACATACACAAATACACTCAACATTTATCAAAAAGCTATATCAAACTTATATCACTAGTATACTTATTTCAATTAATTTCAATGCCAATCACAATACCACAAAGCGAAACAAGTCATACAACACATAAAAACTCAATATGCTTAATTTGGTTTTTAAAATAACTATATTATACATACATTATATTCTATTAATTCTTCATAATAACATTGGCCTATTCAACGTGGTTTCAAGACCCATCCATGGTCTGACTACAGAAGAAACTAATAGTTTTTTCTCAAACATAAAATGTTATGCAGTAGAATAGGTCACAGAATCCATATAGAACACTGATTTGCTATTCAGTTATTAACATCCTTGCAAAAGTTCATGTCCATTCACATACACAACGCCTCACACCTGCATCTTTCCTTCTCTGTCAGCTGATTAACAACTAAACAAAACCGATTCCAGTCAGCCTTTTTCACAAGAACTGAAGAATCTCATGACCTCCTATGACCTTCACCTTGACCTTCACTAAATACTCTCCTTCACTCTCACCTTCACTGTGTTCAATCACTTATAAAAGTCCACCACAAACTAATTAGTCTCCTAAAAATGAAATAAAAGACAGAAGGAAAATAGGACCCCACTCCAAACTTTAGCTAATTAAAAAATCAAGAGCTAAGCTGAGTAAACAATGGCAGAAAAAATGATATGCAAAGTAACGTGCATGTTTTTGTGTAAACAAAAACTTAGTTAATAACATCAAATTATCAAATTGATAATTTTTTAAAACACAAAATCTTGAATCACTTTTCAAAACATCAATACTTGAAAAACTGCTTTTTTCTTACAGTTTACAGTCAATATTGATCCACTCTGGTTCACTCATGTTTTTGTAATACCAAAGCACAAATAACCCCCGAACTTTCTTGTTGTGGGGGTCTGTAACTTTTCTGTGTACCTGGACTGCATATATTTCATACAATTGGGTTAATTGGATACATTGTATTGGTCTATAGGAAACTAGCCATTATGATGCGGAAACCAGTGCTTGGAACCTGGATAAAGAAGTAGTGAATAAAAACTATGCCAACCAGTCATGCAAAATACGATCTGCTTTGGCAACCAAAATGGCACGTATTTCTATATTTAAACATCAAATAAAACAATAATAACAAACAATTCTGAATTAAGCATTAAATGAGTTTGTTAAAATTCATCCATTCTAATTTCTTCTCTTTTACCTAAACACATATTTTGACTTGCTATTAAAAATAATAAATTTTCAGACAAAAACGGCAGGAATACTTACAGTCTTCAAACCTGGAGCAACTGTCAGATTTGCTTGGCTTACTTGGCTTGTTTGCCTCCCACAGTTTTGAGTAAATCTGCAGAGCTTTAGTCTTCCTTGCTTCTACTTTACCCCCCAGCATTTTCCTTTGATGCCTTTTTCTTTCATTGATTTGGTTTGGGATTCTGTGCCCTCCTGTCCTAAGCTGATTTCGCTGTCCAGGGCAAGCCAGATTCTGTGAGATGCCATTCGTCACTAAAGGCACTGGATCATCTTCTAAATAAATGATAGATTTAGTTAACTTGACTATGATTTCTAGAAAGATCTATATCTGTAAAAAGCAATATGTGCACAACATGAATAATATAGTAGCTTTACATTAAATAAAACAGAAATGTGTATTGTTGTAATCACCATAGCTGATAATTTATTTCTCTGTACACTGATTAGAATTATGGTTGGTGCAATTGCTTTTCAAAATATTATTTATTAATGCTAATTTAATGTTGTTTTAAGCGCTTTTATTAATCCAAATAAATATGATTTTTTTTTACTAATTAACCCTAAATCAGTTCAGGTAAATCATTCATTTAATTTCTTTTCCCCTACTTAATTGCAGATTGTATGAGCCAGTTTGTTTTCATGTTCGGAAATAATTTAAATAACAAACATTCATTCCTGCATTTCCAGCCATGCAACACATTTAAAAAACAATATTATATATAACAAGATTATATTTTTGAATGTACCCTAGTGTTGTAGTGCTTGACAAAGTAAATGTAAATTAATGTTTGACGATTTCTAATGCATTTAAAGAGACATTTAAAATTATTTGTGTTTATTGTAGATTACAGCCAAGCTTTTTATGCACCAAAAATCTACCAGATTTCTGGAATTGTTTGATGATATATTGATGTAGTGTTTGAATTATGCAAAGCCCTTTAAATATTTTTTAAACTGTTTTTAATATGTCCAAAATACATTATACACTATTTTGGCCAACAATGCCAACAATGACAAATGAGGCTTAATTGCCTGGCACACTCATTGAACTGAAATAGAACAAATAGCCAAAGTTATTATACATTTCTGTTAACTAAGGATTGAAAAGTATTTTTCATGATATAGTTTTTTTGTGTTCGTAGAACTCAATAACTGGCCAAAGTGGAGCCAAAGTGCTCAGTGTCCAAAACTCTGCATTATCTCCTGTCAGATGGGCACCACTCCAGTTACTATGATGCACAAAATACTGCACTGTAGTCTTTGATTGCTTCAAAAAAAGCAAAAATTCAGATTGATTCACTGTGGCGACTCTCAATGGGTTGAAGAAATGAAGAAAGGCACAATTTTCAGCATTTAGTGTGGCTTTCATCATTAATGTAACAAAATGTTAGCCTGGTGTATCTTAAAAAAATAATTAGCTTATTAAGTGTAGTGTTTCCATGTTTTGTATTTACTTATACTGAATGCATTTATGCACATGCCTTGAGAATGTGTTCACTTGGTTTTACTTTAATAAATGTAACTGTTTGATATGCTGCTTGTCGTGCTTTTGGGTGAAAACCCCTAAAAAAATAATGTCCTTTATTTCATACACCAGAAAACAGTAAACATATTTCTTTTCAGACATTACAAAATGTAATGGGTATGGCTGTGCTTCATTAAACAGCTTTCTGAGCATTCAATCAAATTCCGGTATTTTGCTCCAGCCTGGTTGAAGATTTTCACTCTGCTGAGTGAATACGCCACAGAAAAAAATAGCAGTTTGTTTATTAATAGAATATAACATTATACAATTGTTTGATTGGAAAACCTCATTAATAAACCATAAAAAATACAATATAAGCTGAGGGGAAACTGAAACTCCCAGACTAGTGAAAGCAAGAAAAACTCCACACAGAAATGATCTGGATCTAGACCTTGGGCTCTACTGGGGATCTTCTATCCATAGTACTTTTCAGTTTCCTTGTTTAGGCCACATCAAACAACTAATTAAAAAACGAACCGTTTTTAACTTGTTTGTAACATGCTTTGAACACTTGAACTAACAAAAGTTAAGGTTTGCCAACAAATTTCCAGTAGTATGATCATGGTGTAACCCCCTGTAGCTTCCACGGATAACAGTAAGTATGTATTTTGGAATGATGTGATATTGAAATTGTAAAACTAAATATTATATTTACTTCTGAAATCTTTGAAAACTTCTGAAAATTGTATTACTTGAATTTGGGTTTAAAATTTCCAAACACTATAGTATATAGGTTTGTTTGTGAAATATGAAACGTCTTTTGTTAAACTAGTTGATTTTATTCAGCCACTCATATCTTCCCTGCCTGTTTTTTCCAACACAAGCTAATCCTTAAGTGCACAGCGCTGATTAGTAAATGGTCAAAACAAGGCAGTGACCTGCTTGGAACTCTCCCAAGACCCCTCCTCCAAAAACACACTCACACAAGCATATAAAGAGGTTACCATACCAACTAGCCTGTCTGAAAGATGTAGATAGTCAGATTTGGCTGAGAGTGACAGAGTCAAATTCTTCATACAAACACTGATTGCAACAACCATTCGCCCTTCAAATCTGACACACAAGCTTACGTGTGGGGAAATCCTTACAACCAGTCTACCAGAGTAAAGCAAGAAGGTCAGGCTTGTATCTCTTTTTGTTGTGTGTTTGAGAAAGAGATGAGGACCAATGACCCAGTTATCTGACCGCTCATGCCACCCAGAACCTCTATTGGTAAAGAATGGGGAAAGTGGAGCTAAAGCAAAAAAACAGAAAGAAAATCCCTCCTCAATTATTATTCATTGCTATGATTGTCCTTTCTGAACTCCCGTTTCACAACACATCATCCTTTTCTGCCAATGCTGTCAAGTGCCAATCAAAGCTCTGGTATCCGGATTTTAGACCTAAGCAAACGATGAAGGATTTTAGCCATACAATAGCCACTAAACCTTTTGCGACAGTGGTTATTTCTGAGACAATAGTGACATGGCCACAGTGTCAGTGTGTGGTCCTGGATGTTGGGGATGCCAAATGATGGTGTTACAAACATAGCTAATCTCTCCCTCTCTGTCTATCTCATTCACGCCCCTAATCTGCTTTCACAGGAACCTGGTGTCTTCCGGAACAATCCAGCAAGGTCAGTTCAGCTTAGTAGGCCTTTGTGTGAGCAGAACCATTGGTGACATTCGTAGGCCTTGGTGACATCTTCAGTTACAGCTGAATGCTAAAGACAACAGGAAAAAGACTCTGCAGAGAAGAAGGGCGAATGGTGATAGTTGCTAAATCATTGGAAGCAAGGATTACCAATGCATGGTCACCAATGCATTTGAAATGAGGTTAGAGGACGAAAGTGTCAGTGTTATATTAATAATACATGCATTATTTAATAAATATTAGTATTTCAATACCTTCTTGCAATATTCTGGGGAGTGCAGATGCTACAGCTGTCTGCAACCTCCTACCTTGTTACATGCCCAAGCAAAAATATATTAGAATAAGAGATAGACAGAGACAAAAACAGACACTGATAGAGACAAGAGTGAGACACAGAGACAGACAGAGAGAGATACAGCAAAACAGACAGACACAGAGATAGACAGACACAGACATTGAGAGAGACAGACAGAGACAGAAAGAGAGATAAAGAGAGAACGAGTAGGGCAGAGAGATACACTAATGGAAATAAGAAACAACTGAAATAGAATGAGCCAACAGAAATACTTGTATCAAAGCAATGACCGGCATAGCCAACACTAGTATCGTGTAACGTAGTAGTGTATTAGCTTGCACATTTTACTGGATTAATAAAGAATTACAAATTCTAACACTTTCTACACTTTTCTACATAGTCACCTTCCCTTTCAATTTATTTTTTTCCCTGTTTCATCCTATTTGACAAAAATGCTTTAGGTCAAGTGTGTAGCCTCTGGTGCTCCAATGCTTTTACATAAGTTTAAACAATTTTTTTTGTTTCTGCAAAGCTGTTTTGAGTGTCCAAAAATATCAGATGACTGACTCCAGACAAGATCTCTCAGACACGACCGCTCAACATTAACCAAAATATAAAGTGTCCCAATATTGACAATTTGTTCATGTAATAATAGTATAAATTTAAAGGATCTCATATGATATGCTTTGTGTAAGATATGCAATCCTGGACATATTTTGCTAGGTTTACCCAAGCACCATGTTTGTCAGATAACAACATTCAATAATAGTTTAGTAATAGTTCAGTTTTGTCCTATACAAATTGATTTTTTTTCTATATTTGTTGACTCCTTTTACAGTACTTATATTTACTATTTTTTTATAATTTAGCAAAATAACAATGATCATAATTTTATTATTTAAAATATGTTTATTATATACAATACAATATTAATTCACTAAAGACGACTAAATATTTGGGTAATGTACTACTATAGATATTTAGATCACATTCTAAAGCAGGGGTCACCAACGTGGTGTCCGCGGGCACCAGGTCGCCCGCAAGGACCTCATAAGTCGCCCGCGGGCCTGTTCTGAAAATAGCTCATTATAGTGACACTTACCAGCGAGCTGCATTATTGTTTTTGTCGTTATTATTTTTTAAATCACAATTGCATTGGTGTAAACTAGAAAATTACAATCTATGTAATATATTGTAGCTTAATGTTATGGGTTATGTGTTTGTTTAATGTTATGAGGTGCTCTGTTCACATGTTGTAGTTATTTTGCTTCGCCTGGGGAGGGAGGAGTCTGGTGCAGGTGTGTAGGGAGCGAGGGTTTTTGGGAATGAACCGGTGTGTATGTGCGTGTGTGTACTCCGATGTTCGGGGGCGATGTTATGAGGAAAATGATGGTGGAAATGTAACCGCGAGTTATCCGAAGGTGTTAATAAAACAGGACTTTTGTTTACATCCGTCTCGTCCTTTCCGCGTGACCCACGGACGTTACAATATATAATTATTCATTATTTATTATAATAATTATATAATTAATATTGTGACATCACAAGTGTGTATCAAACTGGTCGCCCTTCGTATTAGTTGGTACCCCAAAAGTAGCTCTCAGCTTTAAAAAGGTTGGTGACCCCTGTTCTAAAGGGTACTAGTAGTAAAGGTTTGCAAAATTCATTTCCAATTTCATTAAAACCTTTGCTTCTACATAGCTAATAGAATTTTCCAAGCCAATAATAATTTGCCAAAAATGAGTATTGCATGATTCATACACTGCAAAAATGTAAACAATTATTAAAAAATATAATATAATATAAAATATAATTTAACTTATATAATATGAACTTTTTTCTTCCCAGCTAGCATTGAGTTGTAACATGTCAGCAGCTGATTGAGTTGTTGGCAGGTGTATATTTCGGTTTCCTTAATGCCATTTGCACCAGTGATCATCCACACACTCCCCTCTTCCTCACAGTAATCTCATGTCCAACATTTTGCACACATTCGAGCACCTTCAAAGCTCAGTGGTAACTGGTGTGACCTCA
Source organism: Hoplisoma paleatum (assembly GCA_028565875.1). Taxonomy (NCBI): domain Eukaryota; kingdom Metazoa; phylum Chordata; class Actinopteri; order Siluriformes; family Callichthyidae; genus Hoplisoma; species Hoplisoma paleatum. Next base: position 2,547,163 of record JAOTRQ010000009.1, on the reverse strand, counting down.
CACTGACCCTGCACTGACCCTAAGAGTGACCACATCTTAGGACTCCAGTGGGGTAATTGTGCTCAAGCACACACACAGTCACCAGGGCTACATGGGTGACATTTCTTTTCAGGCAAGATGCTTCTGTTTGGCCTTTTCGTGATAAACACCTCCCTGATTTAAGCTTTTTTTGTTCTGTTTGTATGTAGGAACAAAAGGATAGATACACATTTTTAACTGTTGTAGATACAGCTTGGCTTATAAAAAGAAAGATTTGAAAAAGCTGTTTCCCTTAACATCTTATTAGAAGTTACTCAGGGAAAAGGTTCATTAGTAATGCTACTTACCTATTAGTTGATCATTCAGGTGAAGAGTGGCATCATAAATGACGTAGCTTCCTTCTAACTGTTTCTCGTCTAAAGCAAAGTCAACACATAAAATAAGCAATATGTTTTTGACATAAAAGACAAAACAATAAAAAGAAAAAAATGAAGAAAATGTCTGTCCTTGTGGTCAGCTGAGTGTAGCCTATGCTTTGCAGATGCGCAAAGCTGGCCATCTAATGAAGATAAATGGATATCTGAGCTGCGCGGGACATTAAGCCTACAGCACAATGACTGATGCCAGCCATCAACTTTTCAGGCTAACCCTTTATTTAGTAGTCAGGTTACACAAAAGTCAAGTGGAGATGGCCAGAATGTGCTTACTTACATCTTGCAACTTACAAAAGATGGAATAAGTATGCACTCAGCGGAGAAAAGCCCTGACAGAAAGACGAAGGGACTGAATTTAGAAATTGGTATTTATGAAATCAGCTGGTATTATTTCAGCTCCTTGGCACAATCGCCATTATTGAGGGATATTTAAACTATGTACACAAAATGAACACCCTAGAGAAAAGGAGCTGGAAATGAGCAGAAACCTCTCTGTGAGGATTATGGAGCTTAAGTGTACCTGAGGCAGAGAGACACCAAACACTACTGACAGGGAGGAGACTGCTGCTGCAGGTGTCAAGCTGTACCTTTGTGCTGTAGCACTGATCGTTTTCTTTTTACTTTTTGCTTTCTTTTAGCTGAAATGGTTAATTATTATGTATTTGTAAGTGACAAATATTTTACGCCACATCAGCTGTCATTTTTTAAGTTATGTGGAATAAGTACCACATTGCTGGTAATATGAGTGCCCGAGACTCAGTGGTTTGATTCCTGTGCTGTGGAAAAATACAAAAGCTCTGTGGTTATATATGAACCTAGTAATTGGTATTTGGAACATCTGATGCATTTTTATAAAATTTCAACTACTAAGCACAATGGATTGTTAACCTCAATACTTATTTTGAATTATTTAAATACTCTTACTAATGCAACCCTCATAATAATTCTGACCTGGGGCCAGCACGACACTGGTTTGTGCAGCTTTGAGGCTAGAATGGTGGCCATCTGACAGGTGGAAATGCAAAGTTTCAAACTTGGGAGTTCAGACTCATGTGCTAGTGTGATGATGAAAATCTCCCAGAGTGTAAAAACTGAGCCAAATCAAATATGAGAATAAATTATCTATCATGGTCATCCCCAAATAAATCAACAGAAAGTAATCAATTCATATTGCATTAAATGTTTGCTGAAGACATTTATTACTATAATTATTACTTTTGTGTCGTACACACAGCAATGAACATGCATGCATGCACGCTCACACTTTTCTGTATACTTGACTACATGCTTTTGGACTGAGACCGGGGCTTCCAGTGGAAACCCAAATGGACACGGCAAGAACATGCCAAGAGCAAACAGAAAGGACATAGTATGGGGCTACAAATGGAAAAAAATGTGGTCAATGTTGGGATTTAAAAGAATTAACTATTTAATTAAATATATGTTCAAAATTCCAAATTCAACAACGCCATTTTCACCATTTATACAACTGCAAATTTGTAGTAGTAAAAATTTCAAAAACATGATTTTTGAAATAAAAAAACATTTTAAACAATTCAGTACTCACGGATAGAGTCTTTTGAACTGCAACATTCATCTTCTAGATCTGACTGTCGTGACCACAAGGAAGACGATCTTGAAAAATCTTCAGTAAATGAGAGCTTGTACAAAACAAAACAATGATGTGTTTTCATAACACAACTAACCAAATAAGGCCTGGTGTAGATTACATGAACATATTCAACCAAATTATAAATGAAAAAATAGGGATATGCTATAAAGCATTTTTTTTCCTTATCTATATATTTTTACTGATTTATTATGGATTCTACTGATTTATTATGGATTAATTTGTGTATTTAATTTGTTTTACCAAGAGTAAACCAATGCAGACATGAGAGAACATGCAAAACCTTACAAAAACATTTGGGACTATGCAGAAACTGTACTTTTGAACCTGAGCTTGGATTATAGTGCTAAGCTCTAAGCCATGATGCCGCCCCAGTATGTGCATGTAAGCATTTTTATGTGTAGACGTTCTTGTTTTATTCAGTATAAAGGACACTGCATAGCGCGACGCTCTCGATAATCGGTCCCCAGGAATTCCTACTGAGATTGAACAGAAATGGCAGAAGCTTATAACGACTTTGGTTTTCCAACCAAATTCTCAAAGACTTGTTCATGAAAGAGAAAGATCAATAACGCCTAATATTCTTGTGCACCTGCACTTATTGCTCAGAGTCTTACCACTTGCTGTTATCGTTTACCCCCAAAGGACTGGCCTTTAGCCTTGGCTTAATCTGCACACCACCATATCCTTTAAGAATGTCCATTCAAATTTCGCACTAAGAAGAATTAGCTCCCTCAGTGTTGGTTTGTGAGTGGAATTGTAGGGCAGTAAGAATCTAACATTTACCATCATGGTGATCAGCCTCACCCTTCTACATCCCTTCCCCCAATAACTGATTAACTACACACACCTGCTGGTTAACAGCATGCAGAAATCCCCAGTTACTCGCAATCAGTTCGCTTTGCTGGCATGACAGCCATAAAGTTTTGCTCACTTGCTTTAATGTGGACAGTTGTGCTTTAGACTGTGGCTTACCGCTGGGCTTCCACTATGGCTGTATATTTGGCCAATTTGACTTGATGACACACTTCTGCTGTCCCAGCTCACTGGTGCGCAGGTCTCTGCACAAGCGTATTTATAGTAAAACACTACAGTAGACAGGCATTAATGATAGTAAAACATTTCACTTTAATTCACAACATAAAAAAAAACAAAACTAAACACAATATGTGATTGCCTTAAATCGAAAACCTTTTTGGTTATGGTTACATCCATGACATCACTCCATCCATCCATCCATTATCTAATTTTGCCACAGATTAATTTTATTTAGGTTGGACACACACTGGGTAAATACAATAAACACTTAAACAGGTCACCATTGTGTTGCAGGGAACAGAGACAAACACACACACACACACACATACACAGGACAATTTCACTATCTACAATTGACTGAATCTACCTGACTGAATGTCTTTGGACTGTGGGAGGAAATAAAAGTTTCTGAAATAAAAGCCACACTGTATCAGAGAGAACATGCAACCCCCTGGAATGCTTTACCGGGGAATTGAACCCTCTTGCTGTGAGACGAAAGTGGTTAGCACCTTCAACTTCACTAGTCAACATGCCGCCCAGGGCATGCAGTGTCAATTCCACTACATATAAAATATGAATACATAAAATAATAAATTCAGATCAGCATATTAACTGATGCACTGAATATGTTGGGTACATTGGCATTACAGTCAGATTGGGTGCTTTCCAATATGATGTACTAGACAGTGTGTCACTAGTATCACTGCTTACCTCTTAATTTCTTGTTAAATTGTCTTGTCTCCTAATGACTTGTTTAGATTAAAACATATGACTTGTTTAGATGTTTAAACATATGTTTTATTTGCATTTAATGTAGTGTTGTGTAATTGCACTGTTTATTGTAATCCTTGTTGCACCATGATCATGGAGGCACACTGTTTAGTTTCAATGTGAAGTGTATCAATGCGCTCATCGCATTTTGGCTTCCAAATCTGCTGTCACCCTGAACAGGGTACACTGGTAACTTAAGGTGAGTGAATGAAGTGCAATGCATGGAATAGAGGAGGAGGCACGTGCCGTAGTGAGTAATGCCATGTTCTAATCATGGCAGGAGTTCTATAATCCTTCTGTAAACACTGATAGAATTGCAGCTCCCCAAACCCACAGCAGCACCTGTCTACCGGCAGTGTGCCAGGTGCAAACACGGACTCACACACAAGCACGCAAACCACTCTTTTGCGCATGTGTATATGTATGTGTGCCAGACTCTATACACAATGCAGAAGCACTTTTAATCAAACCGTTCTTTGTAGTGAATTTATCAAAGAATGATGCACAAACAATGCACAATGGGTACATCTCACAATCACGACTTGACAGAGGGCAGCAAAAGTTTGGCGTGTGGATTAACTGAGGTTCAGAGTTAATATTAAACCCTTGCCGCGTTTCATCTCAATTAATATGACTTTTTCATAACTCCATAAAGATGTTTTGGAGAGCAGCAATAGGTCACTTAATGTTTATGGCTTTGGTTGGAGGATCAGTGCTGCATGTTCCAGGCAGATGAGAAGCGTGCCGGCGCAATATCAAAGTCAGTTCCAATAGGGTCAGGCCCACACCCTCACACCTAGACACACACCGTAAAGGCATAATGTTCAAGGACATCTAATGACCCACCTGTCAGTTAAAGTTAAGATTTTCCCTTCCTTTTTCCCCTCCAACACCCTTAACCCTTTTGCACACACCTCTCCAAGCCCGAACCAACGGTTCTCTTCTGGGTTTTTTCCCTCCTTCTTTGTTCCAGTTATTTTTGAGTTTTATTAAAAGGCAATCACGTTTTTGTAGGTCCTAAATGCAAACATGGATATCTGTGATCAGATAACGTTAAAAGATAGCAGGGCTGAGCGTGTCCGCCTGCAATTATGCTCAAAAGCACATGCTGGATGGCAGTCAATGTGCGCGCAAATCCACAATGGCACACGCATTTACGCATAACTCTCACACCTGCACTAGTGCATTCTCTGACTTTGATGTTGACAGAATGCAGGTTTTTAGGATGCACATTTTGAAAACAAATTATGTGAAGTTTTATTCCAGCAGCAACACTCGTCTATGCATAAATACATTGTAAAGTAACTTGAGAGCTGATTTGAAGGTCTGCAAGTACTGTCAACTTAAACCAGAAGGTCCCAGGTGGTGTCTGTCTTACCTGGTTTTTGCCTGTTCTCACCAGATCTGCCCCACAATCCAAAGACATGCAAGTGAGATTAATTGATTTTCTACAACTCATACAAGACTTCTCTTATTAATTAGGAGGCATTCAGAATATAGAAAAACATTTGTTTACAGAAGTTAACGTCACCCAAACACACACCTCCCAAACACACAAACTCATATTTGAACTAAACAAGTGGTGTAGTGCAAGCAGTGCAGGCCTTGTGTACCTGTGGACTGATAATGCTGGGGAATGCCCAAGCTCCAGACTTGAAGGCCGGGTTCATAATCTCTTTCCCCCTTCAGACTGTCCCACTCAGGCTCTGGCCAGGATTCCAATTCCTCGGGCATTTCTCGATCTAACAGTAGAAACTGAACACGTGAAAGTGAGCCCAAGTTACTTGAGTCACAACCTGCTGTAATGGCAGCCAAGCCGGGACTTAGATCTGTATAGGAGAACACACATTTAACAGGTCAGTCATTTTACACAAATGCCATACCTGATGCATAGGTGTTACTAAGAGGTGTTACAACACACCTGTTATTGATGCATAACCTCAAATTCAAATCGAATGATTTGGTTAATTTGGTTTAAAACTGATTAATTTCCTTGACAGATTATTTTACCCCAAATTACCTAAAATATGCAAATATACAAATTTAAACAATTGAGGGTCAATGACTTTGCTCAGTAGTTGATCACTGGTATATTTGGAGGTACTATGGCAGTCTTGAACCTACACCCCTATGATTCCAATGAAGCTAACACTGCCCATTTACCCATGCACTGATGTATCCATATATCAATTACAATTTTCTTGTTTAAATCTTTTCTATAAATGTAGTATTCTCTTTTATGTAATAGTTTTGTTTAGTGATAAACAATAAATTGTTATTTGGTACACTGATGAACCTTCCTGCTTCTAGTTAATGGTTCAAAAATGTAAATGATTTAAATAAAACCTCAACAATTTTGTTACTGTAGAAGCCATAGCCATGCATAATCTCAAAAACATCATGTGGCTTGTGGCAGTTTAATTTGAAAAACATGACTGTAAAACAATTATCTTGAATACAATCCATAAAGCTGTATGTTGATATTAAGATTAAGTCAATAAACACACCCTATGGAGAAACAGTGGGCTTTTTGCCCATGCAAATCACATGCAATTATAATGGGTGTGAGCCTAAGGGGAAATTCACAGGTCAGGTCGCTTCATGCAGCAATCTGACATCATCAGCCTTCCTACCTGTCAATCGGTCAAGCCTCAGTGCACCAGAGCACTACGCTAGCTGTGGAGGTGTTAGTCTGAGTGACTTTTTCACCTTGGGCTACTGTTTTTAGCTTGTTAAGACTGAAAGTGTATTATTGTTTGTTTTAAGTGTCTGTGTTTGCAAACAGTATTTATGAATTAGTATGAATTCTTTAACTTTTTTACTACTACTAATCCTTTAAAAAAGTGGCATATGCATGGGGGCTTTCTGTGCAGAATTTGCATGTTCTCCCCTAGTCAGCATGGGTTCCCTCTGGGTACTCCGGTTTTCTCCCACCATCCAAAAACATGCACTAGGTTAATCAGAGATGTGAAAAATTGTCCTATACATAATCCCCATAGCATTACGGGTTGGAGAAAGACCTGGCTACCTACTAAAAAATCTACTACCCATAAAAATCACTTGCTGAGAAACTCTGGGGATCGGTAGCGGTCCACAGAGCACCCAAGATTCGGATAAGACCGGAAACTGGTTAACACACACACACACACACACACACACACACACACACACACACACACACACACACACACACACACACACACAC
>JAOTRQ010000009.1:2455670-2471177 GCA_028565875.1 Hoplisoma paleatum | reverse complement strand
ATGATGTCCTTTTATTGGGGGGTTACAATGACTGGATCAAATTATTGGGGGGGGGGGGCATAACCCCCCCTAACCCCCGTGTAAATTACGCCAGTGATAATAATGATTAGTATTATACATAAAAAACGTTCCATGATAATAAAAACAAAACATTCCGTGATAATTTAGTATTTTGCACAATTAAAATTTAATTATAAATGCAGCTATTGTTTTGTAGTGTATTGAAAAACTTGTTCTTTTGTTGTCTGTTAACACAATTCTAGCACGTAAACATGCTTTTTTGTTTATAAATGTGCAATACTTATATTGGGTAGTTACTTAATCGTCTTTATACATTTGTGCTTTAGGTCTGTCGTTATGAACGTTAAAACTGGGTAATCCCAATTAGGGATTTCTTTTATGAAACTCTTTAAGAAGGTTGAAATATAAGTTAACTTTTCATTTAAGAGCAACGCACATTACATTTGAGTAATTTTAAGTGAAGTTTACTTTAATTCATTTTAATTAACCATTAACTCCACACAATGTATATGCTGCAGTCTTTAAACTTTGTTTTTCCCAATTAAAACAATACGTTAATTAGTCAAACAATTAGCTAATTTATTTTTAATAACTGATTTCAGGGTTGATGCACACTAGTATATGGGCATGGGTTAGATCCTGGTTTATATGTGGGCAAATATGAGTGAGCCGACTCAGCAGGAAATCTGTAATGTACCAACTGTGACCGTAACCATGATAAAGTGGTACTTTTTGAGTGGTTTCTGATTTGCTCTCATATCAAACCACTTTTACTTTGGCTAAATGCAAAATTAAACATGAAGATACCATTTATTGACAAGTTATTTGTCATTAAATATTTACATATTAAATAGCATATTGTCACACAATATGACACATCTACCACAACTAATATCGTTTACTGTAAGTGAAGTAAGTCAAACACGACAGTCAATTTAGAAATTTATTTATAAATAACTTTCTTTCTTAAGGACAAAATAATGATACTACTGTTTTGCATATAAATTGACTAATCATCATTTTGCAAATGCTGATGCCCTTGGTAACTTAGCACAAGCATCCTAATATGTTGCTGTTAAACTGAGTAACTAAGTTACATTCATGTCAGTTTAGAGCTGTTTTTGCAATATGTGCAACAGGGAACAAATAAAATTGGACTGCGTCCCAATTTAAAGGATCCTTCATATGCGTCCTTTAAATGCGTCCTTCTTTTCCACTAAAACAAAGGATGCATCTGATGTTTCCTTCACCTCCTCAGCCATCCCAGGATACATTGCGCCCCACACATACCAGTTTAATGGTAAAGTAAACTCTGCTTATAAAATATAAAAATCATAAAGATTTACTTTCAAACCCCAAAACAGATTTTACAAAGTGGCGACCTGATAGATTAATAAAACTTTATAAAGGAAATGCACCAACATTAACATATTTCCCCCCGGATAATATACATTTACATATAAAAACATATATACATAAATAAAATACGTATATGAAAAAACAAATCTAGATAGCCAGCATTGGCCCGCATGATTGCTAAATAAATTGATCCGAATCTTGATCTATCTATTTTACATCTTTTTTTTATTACATTTATTATTTTATTTTTACATCTATTTTATTTTGCATCTTTTACTAACATCAGGCCAGAGAAGGTTCAGTTCCAGTAAATAATAAATCATTTAGCACTGCTCAAGATGACTGTTTCTGTATCTCCCTTTCGGTTTCTTCTTCTTTGTAAATAATGCTTTTGAAAACTATTTTTATTTATTTTGTATAAAAACATGGAGGAAGTTGTCATACCACATTTGGACTGCAGGTGGGGTGATTGATAGGGTAACATGGTAGGATAATTGAATATGCTAAATTGCCCAAGTTGTGAACATGTGAGTGAATGGTTGTGTGTGTGGTACTCCGCGATGGATTGGCAACTTGTCCAGGGGTTTTAGTGATTCCAGGTGGGCTTCAGACAAACCACCATTCCTAATTTGGAGATGTTTTCCTCATTTAATTCTGTTTAACATTGCTTTGCTAACACTGCTAATTTTATTCTTTTTTGCTCCTTTTGACACAGACTTTGGCTTGAATATCATCATCTTCAGCAAATCTCATCTTATAGAACAGAAGCTTAACTTTCATCAATCTTCCAAAGCTGAGTCACATCACTTCCCTCCTGCCCACCACCCCAAGGTTTCTGTAGCTGCTGGCATCAAATACATCTCAAGTGCCCTTAAGCAAGGCACCTATACCCCCCCCCCCCACCATCCAGACAATGATACGATTGTCTGTTAAATTATATTTATGTAATGTAAACACATCCAGACTGCACCTTACAACCTTTGATGTCTTGATGATGATATACTCTTTTTTTCTAGCTTGTTAACCGTAACTCTAAGTTTTAAGTTTTAAGTGTTAGGATGGAGTAGTTATAAAGCATTTCACTGCCGGTTGTACTGTGTATAACTATGTATGTGACAAATAAACTTTGATTTGATTTGATTAATCATGACTGACACCACTGGCAAGTATTAAGGTTACTGCAGGATGTCTGCTGAGAAATAATGCGCTGTAAAGGAAGATCTACGTTTTCCTCTAAAAAGAGAATCAAGGAGGAATCATCAGTCGTCAATCTATGCACCATAAAATATAGCACAACAGCACTCTCTGTTTTGTAGCTTAGTAGTTAATACCGTTAGTAAATATAGCAAGCTCTGCTTTGCCGTGAAGAACTGGGTACTGTTGTATAGGGATTTTTGTTTTGACGCTTTAGGTCATAGCTGATCAGCATAGTGGCTCTGTCAAACAATAGAAATCTGTAATTAAAGCTTCCTTTTATGGCCAACCATCTGTGAAACATTTACTTTTCCGACAAACCTGCTCCACGCATGACCGTCTCATTTCTTTCTTTCTTTTTTATTATTTTGTTTGTTTTCTCCCTCTTAAATTAAAGATTTAGCTCATCCAATCGTGCTTTCTCTTCACCAATGCTTATTCTAATAACTCGCTTCCTCTTGGTTTTTGAGACCCCCTGATCAATGCTTTCCACATCTCTTTGTAGATGCCACTAATCAGCAAACAGAGATCTTAAGTACATCAGTTATGGGAACCCATGGAGACCCTCTCTGAGTTTAATTTCATGTTGCTGCTCACCCCAGCCTTCAGGCAGAGCTGAGACTCGATACGATGTAACTGAGATGCCAGCTCCGATATTCAGCTGGTGTTTTCATGCTGCGCTACCTGAGCAACCTAATTTCTTTCTTTAAACAGAATTGGATTTACTCATATCTGAAATTCTAACTTTTTCATCCTCTTCACAATGACTAAAGCCACAGTTCCAACATAAGAGAAAAATAATTCCATTAGAGTTCTTGACCATGGGTATGATCTTTGTTATAATCTTAAAAAAGTTTTACGAAATTTAATTCTGAAGAATATAGGAAATTGTTTCTTTACAGAAATTGAAAACCACCACTGAAAATAAAAACAAAGCTATAAGTCAACAAAAAAAGACAACAAAATGTTCATGCATTTAGCCAGCGCTCCCCAACCTTTCTTGCACCACAAATTGGTGTCCTATAAGCAAAATATTTCATGGGCCAATATAGGGCTGCTATGATTGGAAGCCTTGAAATTTAGCCACTGACATTAATATTTTAAGTTGACCTATTGGTTTTGTTATTTTGTTGTTTGTAGCTCTATTTTTTTTCTGGGTTAGCCAATAATAAATGACCTACAAACCACTATTTTGTGTAATTTTACTGCATCATTCTACAAGCGATCAGTGGCGTGAAACACATGTTCAAACATGACTTTAGATGTAATTCATTTAGTCTGATCACAGCCACTCCAAATAAAAAGAAAGTGTCCACACTTATTTGACCACATTTAGTTCATTATTATTTTATAATTATTAAAGGATTTAAGTTTTTTCTGCTAAATTGCACAGGTTTTATGTCACAGTAAATGTGAAACATTTCGTGGTATTTTAAAATGGCTGTTTTGAAATAGAACTAGAGCGTGGGAGATGTGCTTTAATAGAATTCTGTTGTTCAATGCTGAACAGTGCTTCGAAACATGACACTACTGAATTGGGCTTGTTGACTTTTGGGTATTGTCATGCCACTGGTCCTGTGAATGTAATTATGGCTTATCATTCATATATGATGGGGGCTCCATTATCAGAAAGGCAGGAGTTTATTTTAGAAATAGACTGAGAATAAACATGTCTTGGTAAATTATAAACAGTGCAAAGTAACCTAATAACCAAACAAGTGCTTTTGTGTATGGATGTCTGTTTGTCTGTCTGCATCTGTTTGCCCATATCTCTCTAACCTCACATCTGTTCAGGTGTGTCTCTGTGGACACCTCTCTGGACTCTCTGGTCTCTGAGCATGTGTGTCTCTATGCATGTTTCTTTGTTCCCATGTGTCTGTGCTTGTGTCCTTACAGTTAATGTGTGTCCGTGGGTGTCTTTGAGCCCGGCCTCTCTTTTCTGTGCAGTTGTATTTTCAGACATGTCTTTGTGCACATCCGTGTATGTTTGTCTCTGCGCTCGCAATCTTTACTGTTGATGTCTCTGTTAAAGTGTCTATGAGGCAATTTTGCATTTGGCTTTGGCCTTTCTGGCATGTCTCTGTTCACATGTTTCTCTGTGCACTTGTCCTCAGTCATATCTCCATTTACTTGTCTCTGTTTGCATGTGCTTACAGGCATGTCTCTGTGCTTGCCTGTGTGCAGGTGTGTCTCTGTGCACACTTTTCTTCCAGATGTGTCTGGTTATCGATTTTCAGCATTTGGGTGACACCTTTGTCCAAAGAGACTTACAGTACAGTTACAGTATAGATAATGTATTGCACTTTGTATTGCAATTTGTGCAATTGCTCAAGGGCCCAACGGGAGAAATCTAGCAGTGGTGAGGTTTGAACCAGCATCCCTGTGCAGACATGAACTCGATATTTGTGTGTAACATGATGTGTCTCTGGTTATGTAATTGTAAAACACTATCTTTAAGATTATCCACGAGTTCTGGTACAGGCTCCAGTAACCACCCACACTAGACGGTGCCCTTGACAGTTTATTTAGGTACTAGTTATAGCATCAGGCTTTCAGTGTCGGGGTGGAAATTTCCGGTGAATTCCTCCGCTCTCTTTTCTCCTTCTGCTTAGCAGCCTGTGGTCAGGCATTCTTTAAACATGCTTCATGTGTGGGAGCTGGCCTGGCAAATTCCTATCCTAGAAAAATTTGTATTCTTCTGAGAATACAAGGCAAGACCTTTAGCAACAAATGAAATGTTATGAAATAATACCCATGTTAAACATTACTATCTCTCCACATGACTCTTTTGTCATAGAAGTTACATTTGTGTAATTCTGTAGTGGTCACCAACCTTTTGTTGCGCCACAGACTGGCCTTTATGGTCTGGCGTATGAAAACAACAAATTAAGTTGATTCGATCAGTATAAAAAGTGGTATTTTATAATTACAATAGTTATTTAAATAATATAATCAATTCTTATTCAATAATCAATTTAGCAAACAAGTGAGGTTTACCTGAATGTAATGAACATATTTAAAGTAAAGTAAAGCAGTTTTTTTAGGATTGTGGGCCTAATACTGCACATTCAAAATACTGTAGACTGGCATCACCTCTGCGTTCACACCAGACTAGATGTTGTCAGATTTATCAAGAATGGATAACAACCAAGACATTTGTCACTAAGAGTATTCATATTGTTAACAATAACACAGATTTTGTTTCTTAGATAATTAAATCTATTTAATTTAATCACTCATCTGCCTACAAGCTATAATGTCCTATGGACTTATGCTGGACTCAAATATCAATTTGTATCAGTTCTTGCTGAATCGTTACATCTCTTACATCATCTTAAATCGTATGTGTATGAAGTCAGTTGAACCATTTGTAAAACTACAAATATCTTGTCTTAAAGAACACAGGATGATTTTCGACCTTAAGTGTGAGGAACCGGACTTCTTTAGTTTATACATTTAAAAACCTTAACAGATTCATGATTGTATTTTATCCCTCATTAATGCCACCAGTCGCGTGTCAGGTGGGTCTAGCAAGGCAGGAGGTCTCAATCTGTTCTTTAGTTAAATGTCAGCCTCTGGAGCCATGTGGAGATGGAAAAGGAAAATGGATCCAAGTGTGCAAGAGAGAAAGCGATTTATGTTGACCCGAACATGATGGCAAAGAAGATTCTTAAGAAGAAGTGGTGCTGGTGTTGTACAAGCTCACACTTGTGTAGAATGTGCTTCTGTGAGTGGCACCTGAAGCAAGAGTGGGAGCAGAAAGCTGGAAATAAATATTTCTGACAAGCTTTCACCTATGAGAATCTAGTTCCAACAAACCTGTCTGTACATACAAGCACACTGATATACCTGACATGTACCTGATTCAGTATATATGCACCTGCTAGCGCACAGGCCACCCGATCTACCACACAGACACTTTTTGTGTTTGTTGAGGAATACTTATCTTCTTATCATCGTTTATCGGTCCCATCATAAAGTTATTTTTATTAATTGCCATTCCTTCGGCCTACAGCAGGTTATCCAATCGAATGTTTCTTAACAGTAAATGTTTTCGAGAGAAAATCATTTGAAAATCATTTCCATTGCTTACCACAAGCGTATCACAAGTTTGTAGGAAACGAATGATGGAGAACAAATGACATGCCTACTCAATTTGTTGCTACAGCGACGTTCCTTTACGTATAATCCAAAACATTAGGGAACATTAGTTGAAATCCAGACCTTGATCAGTGATGAGCAAAAATTCATACATTCTTACATTAGTGAAAACATTTTTGGAACAGCTGGAGCTTAATCAGTGCCAGTTCAACAGTTAAGTTACTAGCTTAGTATTAATAAGGCAAATGATTTTGTCAAGTCTATTGTCATTATTCTTTTAAAATAAAGGTGTCAACTGAATGTCACAAGTGATTAAAACCTTGAGTCAGTTAAAGATACAAAATTGCCCATGATGTATTTGATGAATCTTGTCTAAGTTTTTTTGTGTGGTCAGTGTCCTTTCATGAATGTAACCAAATGGTAAAATCCTAATAATCAAAACTACCTAACCAACTTCTGGGCCTACTTCTCTATCTGTCTGTCTGTTACACATACTTACATTACAGTTACAGTATACAGTATAAACAATTGAGGGTTTAGGATCTTGCTCAACCTGGCAGAGGGACTTGAACCGATGACCTTGTGATTGCTAGTCCAGTTCCTTCACCACTGGGCTGCTGCTTGTCCTATTGTTGGTTAGCGATAGAGATAGGTGACAGTGTTGCTTTACTTGCACTTTCTGTGTCACACACACAGTTTGAGATAAGGATAGCAGGACGAGCCGCATGAATAATGCAGATTCTTTTCTCCATGGTGCCATTAAAGAAAAACCACAGTGAACAGAAGTCAATATTTACAGGGCAATTCCTGAACCCCTTGTTTGCATCTGGACCTTTACAACCTGTTGTTTGTTTCTACCAGCTTGTTTTGATTTCTCTCTGTTGTTTCTCTCTGTCTCTATTGTGTAGACAATGTGATTGTAATTAATCAAGATACTCACCAGTTTGGAAACCACTTGTGTTGCGTACAATTGCTCTGTGAAGTCCAGCTATGGTTTCTCTGGATTATTTCTTGGTCGTTTTCAATACATTCATTAACTTGAATGTTTTATGGTCCAGCAATCGGTTACACTAGCCCATGGTTGCTGAGATGCATGTTTGACTGCTTTAACTCAATTTCCAAAGCCTTGACTGCGATTGGTGCCTTATCCAGGGTGTTCATGTTAGCTTAATATTAGTATTATTATCATAGGAAACTTGAGATGTTCTAAATCTGCTTCACCAGATCTAGCCTACTGTCTGACTGCCCAATAGAATCTTGTTAGTCCAATTATTCTCTATTTCTGGCCTTTTTTGCTGTATATCATATTTTGATTTGATTCGTTTATTTCAAAAGAAAAATGCATGAGTTGTGTAATTTTCACAGCATTGGTTGCTGTTGAAATTGGAATCTACTAATAATAATGTTTCGGTGTAGTGTTGTTGAGTATTTAAGAATTAATAATATAAAATTATGTGACTAAATGTTTAATAAAACACATCCTACCATTTCCCATTACTGATGAGAAGACATTTTCTTTTAGACATTTGCCAAATTGTAAAGGGTTAGGGTCTCTGCAGGCTGTAGGTTGTGTGGGCTAGTAATCAAAAGCTATGATTCTACCGCCTTCATGTCCAGTTTGCTTCTGCTGAACCTTTAGACAAAGCCCTTTAATAATGTCACAGTTGCTTAGACAGTCGCAGGAAGTTAATTTTGATAAACGTATCTCTAGTTAATGCCAATGACTGAAACCTTTGGTATTCTGCACATAAGACATCAACTTTCATGTCTGTGTAACCATCAAGCTGGTTGATAGCAACAACTTTGATCTCAGTGGTGGTGGGTTGGCCTTTTTTGGTATATTTTTACCATGCTGGTATTAATTGAGAGAAAGCTAGGACTTGGAAGAAAGTTCGTAAAAGGTCCAGCATTTGCATGGTCCTGTGCCTTGACTCACCGTACCCATTTCTCTCGTCTCAATGAGCAAATATCTTGTGGCAGGCTGTTGTTTGCCCACTAATGTTTTTATAATGTGCCAGTCTTTCCTGTATCCGCAAAAGAGGACAGGCCATCTCCCTTTTTCTTTCAGCCTTTTAACGGTCACTCCTTTTACTGTCATTGTCTTCATAGTCATTCTGTCATTGCTTTTATGTGGTTCATATCGATACACATTGCTGCTTTGATTCTTTTTACAGTACTACTGTTTTTGTCCTGCTTCCCTTTTAAGTCGGGAACCACCAGAAATTACTCCGGAGTCTGATTGAGTAGAACTCAGTTCAGAGGTGAGAGGAGGAAAGAAGCTGGAACAGAATGGATTTGATGACCAAAGTACCGGATGGTGCTTATCACCTGTTTTGAAGTCATTATAGCGAGGGAGACCTAATGTTACCATGGCAATGCCAGCTGGCGCTTTACTTCCTCTCTTGAGTCCCTTGCATTTGCAAGTCAGCTCTGTGATC
This sequence comes from Hoplisoma paleatum, assembly GCA_028565875.1. NCBI lineage: Eukaryota > Metazoa > Chordata > Actinopteri > Siluriformes > Callichthyidae > Hoplisoma > Hoplisoma paleatum. The sequence goes on along the minus strand of JAOTRQ010000009.1, from coordinate 2,462,064 downwards.
ATGGAAGAAAAACAGACACCGGACAGTTCAAGATTTGACCAGTCACTGTGTATGTTAGGGTTAGTTTTATCAAACTGACTAAGGTGGAGCATTTCCTGTCTGCTCAGGCTTTTTTCAGGCATACTTTCCTGCTGGCATCTATTAATTGCATCAAATTCTTTAAAAAAAAAATACCAGTATATTATTTCCTCAAACGCTACTCAAACTACCACTAATATCTATTGATTAATCTAATGACTAATTTTAATTTTCTTCCACAACTTTTCTTCAATATTTAAATTAGGCATAATTTTTTTTAACGTTGAACTGTATGACATGATGCTATGACACAGGGTAAGCTTTTTAACTATTGCACAACACATGTTTAAGGCATTTTGTTCATAAAAGCAGTGTGTTTTAACTGATAGCACAAATGAAATAGCACCAGGCTTGTCATTAAGTACAATGTACAAGTACAAGATGGTCCATGTGCAGATCTCCATGGCACCTGATTATGATCTGCTAATGACAAATTGTTGTGTTTTTGACACTGTGACATCAAGGTGTTACTTTCCATAGTATTTGGTTCACATTTTGTCTTCAGATAAGCGGCTTTGTCCCAAATGCAGTTTATTCAGCTGTGAACTGTACCCGGTTTGGCGAATAGAGGCATCCCTCATATTGACCGACTTTTCTTTTACCTCCTATAGCATCTCCAGATGACCATCCAGGCCTTGCAGGATGAGCTTCGTATCCAGCGTGACCTTAACCAGCTGTTCCAGCAGGACTTGAGCAGCACCAGGCCGGGAGAGCCGTTCACAGCCGAGCTCACAGAGGAGAACTTCCACCGGCTGCACGGCGAGCACGAGAGGCAGGCCAAGGAACTCTTCCTCCTGAGAAAGACGCTGGAGGAGATGGAGCTTCGCATCGAAACACAGAAGCAGACGCTCGTGGCCCGAGACGAGTCCATCAAGAAGCTCTTGGAGATGCTGCAAAGCAAAGGGCTGTCGGCCAAAGCTACAGAGGAGGAGCACGAACGCACCAGGCGACTCGCCGAAGCCGATATGCACATCCACCATCTGGAGAGCCTCCTGGAGCAGAGGGACAAGGAGAGTAGTGCCCTTAGGGAGGTGAGAGATGCGCCTCCATTCTTTGCTAATCTTACAATGTACAGACAAGCACACAAGTCTGAATGTCTTATGGTTCATTTGTCCAAATACACCATTTTATTTATTTAACATTTATTTCTGCATTTATTTAGTTAGCCGGTTAGTCTTCCACAGGGGTAGAAAGAAAATCAGAAAATCTACGCTAATTTAGGTACAAAGTAACTCATTTTGCATTAATTACTTTTTACAGAAGGTGGTGGTAGGGGTATGCCCTGCAATCAACACAAATAAATATAAATCTTACCATTTTTTTTTTCAGGCTTTTTTTGACAACCCTTTTATCACCTCATCAGCTTCCCAGATGTAATTTTTAACCTGTTTTACTCCTTGCAAAAGTACAAGAACACGAAAAACTACTCAATTCTTGTAACCTTGGTTATTTTAACTCATTACTCTCCACTTTTGGTCTACTGCTGTCTAATCCTCCCCACAATGTTTCTCACACTTACTCAATGATTCAAAAAACTTGAAAAAGTTATTGACATTCCAGCGTAAATCAGAACCCATACTCAACACGACTGCAGTGTGGACCTTTGAAAGGTCAGTACAAACCTCTGACCTTAGCTTTGCTGAGTATGTTTGGAATGAACTGGTCCATAAATTCTTCAAGGCTTTTTAGTCCAGTTCTGGTGCTATCTGGTTCAGAACGGAACTTAATTTGAGTAAACCAAACATTTCTATATGTTCCTGCATGACACACTATAAATGCGTCAATCATGTTCTTCTTCTTATTTTTCTATACTGACCAATCTCGTTGTTTTATATCCTATATAATATAAAACACTGTGGCATCTTAATAATCATAATATATGTGCATAATATATGTGAAGTATTTTTATATTGAATACCAAACATGAGTAAACTGATGAGGCATTACATTATGATCGCTGATAGGTGAAGTGAACAACACTGATTATTGATTTTTCATGCCACCTGTTAGAAGGTGGCATATATTGTCCTGGTGGTTAGAAAACGGAACTTGTGATCAGAAGGTTGTCTGTTAGATTATGAGAGTTGACAGGTTACATGCCTTGAGCAAGGCACTGAACCCAGGTTGCTCCCCAGGCGCCACGGCTAGCACTGCCTACCGTGCCAGGTAGGTGTGCTCACTACTGCCCTCAGTGTGTTTTCACTAGTGAGTGTAAATGTGTGTATTATTGCATGGATTGTGTTAAATGCAGAGGTTGAATTCTGCCTTGTGTAAAAGAAAAAAAAAGCACAGTGATGTAAAAAGTATTTTAATATCTAAATCTAAATTAGGCCGTAAATAAACATCAACAAAGTTGATATTAGAAGTAGGAGAAGTGGGGGTAAGATGAAATTTTGAGAATTTGAACATTTGAGGGCCAAATTGTAATTGCTAGACGAGTCAGTCAGAGCATCTCCGAAACGGCAGCTGTTCACGGTCACCAACAAGTGTTTGGACAGCCTTTCTATTCGATAAGACAGCGGATTATGGAATTTAATACAGCAAGAGACAAATTAAAGGCTTGAACTTTAGTTGCTATGGAGACTTAAGTGATGGTGGAGGACAGTGATGAAAAGAGACAGATGATGCTGAGCACAATAAACGTTAATTTAGTTGAAGGCAGATCCGTCACATTGGCTTTTACAAATTCTTTCGGAGCTAAGGAGCTATTAAATGTTTTTGACATTTATAGCTTTCATATTCTTTCCAAATAAAAAATCAAGCAAAGATTCAGTGACGAAACTTAGAGACAGCATTTTGGAAAAAGCCACGTATTTAAGGACAGAATGGAAAAAAAAAACGTTTAGTTCAACTATGCCGTTCTTTTAGTACTTAAATCCATATTAAGCTTTTTAAAAATATGATAAGCACTTAAAACTTGGAAATAGGTGATTCAGAGTTTCTCAGAACCCTGAGCTGTAATGCTGATTCGTCTTTCATTCGGTTTGATGTCATTTTACCCGTACACAAACCGAGTACTAACTAAAGTGGCTGTTTGCTCAGTTTTTAGGTTTATTTCTAAAAAATAAAAATAAATAAAAGTATATTTAATTGAGGGGTAAACAAATAGTGTATCAAAGATTGAGTTCAAGGTATGTAATGAATTACATGTGAAGTAGTTCTGATTCAAATTTGATGTTTCAGTGTTTTTGTTCATATAGTATCTTAAATCTATCTCTATCTATTCGTTTATCGTCCGTTTTCAGAGTTAATGTTTGGAACAGAGTTTTCCGTCTGGATGCCCTTCCTGACGACAACCACCAGTAAGTGGTGGGAACTTGTGAGACTACTGGACAATTTAACTTTTTCCGATCAACCTAGTGCATGTTTTTGGACTGTGGAAGGAAACCGGAGTACCCAGAGGAAACCCACGCTGACACGAGGAGAACATGCAAACTCCACACAGAAAGTATCCAGCCCGACCCGGGGATCGAACCCGGGACTTCTTGCTTCCAGGCGACAGTGCCGCCTATCTTATATCTAGATCAGTTATATATTTTAGTACAATCATCCTGGTTGTGCAAATAGCAGTTAGTGTGTAATGTGTGACATAAATGATGATCACCTGCTACTTTAACTAATAAACAAACTTAAGTTATCTGCGTTAGTCATAATACAATCAAGTAGCTACACTTGATCCTTCAATACATGTGATCTGGCTCTATTTATTTAGGCTGCATCACTGTAAGAATCGATTTTAATGATGAAAGAACTGTTTACAGTGTTATTGATGAAAGAGATCAAGGCTTGATCACAATGTGCAAGTGATTTCGTTGAGCCAGTCTCTGTTTTCTGTTCCAGTCAGTACATTTTTAACATAGAGCACTGACACCTTGTGTCGAAAGGTTGAACTGCACATGCTAAAATGATTCATGCATTTAAACAGGGTACAGACGTGTAGCAGTCACTGAACAACATATGGGTTACAGACTGTTTACTTATCTTGTATGGTCGATGTAACATATTATAATGAACGTAAGTACCAGATGGCTGCTCAGTATCAATTTTTCAGTCATTTTAATACAACGTGTGTCTGTGTAATATTTTAACATTTGCAAAATTTTTATGTTTATAAGAGCAACGTGCAATTATAGTATTTATCTGACAGAAGGGCAATGCAGTGGCTTAGTTGTTCGCACAGTCGCCTCACAACAACTCCCAGGTTAGGCAATCCAGAGCTTTCTGTGTGGAGTTTGCATCTTCTGTATGGGGTTCCTGTATGAGCAGGGCAGTCGCTGACCCTGTGCTCTATACCTTGTTCAAAAAGAAACGATTGTTTTGTGCTGTATTATATTAAATGTTACAGATAATAAAAGGGCATGTGAGTCTTGAGACCTGTTGCTTCGTAATGCTACTGTATTGCATTTTTGTCAAGGACTTTTTTGTATGGTATTTACAAAAAATCAATTAGAATCAGTGATAAAGGGAATAACAAAGAACTAGGATATAATAATAAACTATGCATGTGTTCACAGTTATTCAATAATATTATCAGACATCGCAAGAGTCATTCTTTGCAAGTATTTTCACTACGTTTAATAAAGATCTTGTTTTGAGTCTCTAATGGCTAAATACTAGCAAATATCAAAAAGCAATAAGCATTATAATGTCTCTGCCTGTAGCAAGCTTTATTCTCATGGAAGTACATTCAGTACATTGACTAAACATGTCTGTAGGGCTTCACTTACATTTACCATCACGCCACTGAAAATGTCATAAAGAAAACATTACTTTATGTAGGCAGTCAGCTGTTATGTCCCTGCACTAGTGATTCATACCTCGCCACAGGCATTTAAGCACAGCTCTTAACCCTCAGTTGCTTGTACTGTATCCAGTCCGAATGTAAGTTCTCTACTAAATATCTCAATACAAATATAAGCATTAAAATTTTCTAAGAAGATTCAACAACTTATGTTTTATCTCACATTCACACGGTCATAAATCATTTTGCGTCTCCAATTAGCCTCAATTGCATGTCTTTGGTATAATCCAATCTGATGGTGGGAGAACATGCTAATTCCTCACAGAACGTACCTGGACAACACCTCCTGGGATGAAACACAGGGCGACAGCGCTAATCAGTGAAAGTGATGATTTAACTCCAGCAAAAAGATATCACTGAGAAATAAGATTACTTTAAGGCTTGTCGTAATTAGATTGTGTAATCTGATAATTAGTCATATCGTAATCTGATTTTGTTACTATCTAAGTGGTCTTTGTACACTTTTCTATAACTATATATTAAAGGATGTAGACTTAATACACATTATGTTTAATATTGTATGACTAATACATTTCCATAACTACATATTACAGGATGTAGACTTGATTCACTTATTTGTAAAATATGTCATATTGTTATAATCTGATCTTTTTTGAAACCATGTGAAAACACTTATGTTTCAGTTCTGCTGTATGTATTGGTTTGCTTTAACATTGTATAAGGGGACTGATGTCTATCCGTCTCTGTACGTTTAGATTGAAATTTGGTTTGTAATGACTGGTTTGGGCTCTGACCGAACACAAGATTTCGAACACTACTCGAGGGTTGAAATCTAACCAGTGGAATTTTGATCATATGAAGAAGCTGGATACAAATGTTCTCTTGGCTACACTCTTTAGTTAATTATATTACTACATCCCAAAATGTCACCGCTACACAAGTATTGTTGTTGGCGTGACCCACTCCATAATTACTGAGAAATGTATTATAAATCATTTATTATATTTAGTATAAATCATTACAATTGTATTATTATTCACGGTCGGGCATGTTGTCTCAGTGTATATGAAGTAAGGCTGATTGCTCTGAATCCTGCTGCTGCTGGTAACTGCTTGAACAGGTTCCAAAAAAACAAACACAACGATCAAGGTGGTCTTACAGATGGGCAGTGTGAGGAATCAGATGGCCAGGGGTAGTACATTGAAGCCAACAGCGTTGGACATTTCCAGCTGCTGTTTTGTTAGAAATCTCGTCCTCACCACGAAAGAACATCATCCTGTATTGGGTGAACATAAACTGCAAGGATAGCCAGACACAAGTGCTGTCTACACCACACACTGTATTATATAGCTTATTATATAGTGTGTGTGTGTGTGTGACTGTGTGTGTGACTTTAGGAGCTTCATCGACGTTATGATGGTGCACCTGAATCTGCCAAAACCAAAGCCTTGCAGACAGTCATCGAGATGAAGGCAAGTTTCTCTCTCTCTCTCTGTGTGTGTGTGTGTGTGTGTGTGTGTGTGTGTGTGTGTGTGTGTGTGTGTGTGTGTGTGT
>JAOTRQ010000009.1:2429971-2447849 GCA_028565875.1 Hoplisoma paleatum | reverse complement strand
GCGCGGAAAGGACGAGACGGATGTAAACAAAAGTTCTGTTTTATTAACACCTTCGGATAACTCGCGGTTACATTTCCGCCATCATTTCCCTCATAACATCGCCCAAAAATTAATGCATTTCACTGGTAAGTGTCACTTTAATGAGCTATTTTTAGAACAGGCCCGCGGGCACCATGTTGGTGACCCCTGGTCTAAAACAAGGCTTCCCAATATCGGGTCCACCCTTTTTTTTTTACTATCCACCTAGCTAGATTCGAGTAGGGTCTGCTTTTTGTTACTAGCTGGGAATTTCTTTCAACCAGTGTTTAAGTTCTTATGATGCTAGCTGCAGTACTTTAATGACCACACATTTAATTTGGACTGTGGAGGTGAGGGGGTGCTGTGGAGCTCCAATTTTTAAGAAGTTCAAGTGCCTGTGATGTCGAGTGATGGTGTTAAGTATGGCGCATAAAGGCAACGGCTAAAGACCGAGTAAACTTCTGAGTCCATGTGTGGATGCAACCCCCACCCCCACCTTACAGAACCTTTGCATCACACATCTAAAATTCTCTAAATGATTAGGACCGCAAGGTAAAAGGGCACGTGGTTGTACTTAAAGTGCATATTGTGGTAACTTGATGTTTACAATGTTTTGTTCATGACTCATGATCGATCCACTCAAATCTACAATTTCTCTCGCTCAACACTAAAGCTAGAGGGTAACGCAACAAAGCTCTCAGTCAAGCAACAAAGCTCTCAGAAACTTGACGCCCCCACTAGGATTGTGGTGGTGAATTAGTTTGCAGTGCTTATACGATCTTGACGCAGAACTATAAAGGGGAAACGACATCGTTGAGGTGACGGTGCTGACGTGCATCAGTGCAGAAATATAAAACAGCCTTCAGAAATGAACATCTAAAACAGTTGCTTTACTTTCTGTATTTATCAGTTTACGTTATATAAAAATGTTTTGCTCTGCATGTTTGTTTGTTTTTACAAATTTGCAATTGTTCAAATATTTCAAATTTTGCTTGATCATCTATCGAAATCAATAAAAGCACTTCCGATTAGAATAAACAGTAGTAAAAACATCATATTTACATTTCAAATCTTTTTTCCTGATATTTTTTGGGCAACCCTGGTCAGTTCCGTTAACATACTGGAAATCTGAGCGATGAATTACATTACATTTTTAAAGCAATTTAAAAACCACAATGCTAACCGTAAATAGCACAGTTTCGATGTCATATGATACATTTACTACTGTAGATATCTTATCTAAGAAGAAAAATATTTCTCATCCAGCCTACAACACCCACAAGATAACATGAACGAATTCGTTTTTACTGTTAACTAGTTAGTTTGCTGGTGGACACTCGAGTAAACACTAACTCTGTGATTTAGGGAGGAGGAGATGAGGTTTTGATACACAGCTATAGCAGCCAAGGACACTCCTTCCAGAGATTGTGTGATTTCTCGCTCTTTTTTTAACTTTTAGATACTTTTAGCAATAGATCGAGAATTAAATCCACAATTTACAGGTAACGCTAAAAATGGAGATACAGTACATGGTTTTTATTGGACAGTAATGATAGCAAGCTCTCAATCACATGGATGGCTAGTGCAACTGTTAACGTGAATCATTTATGTATTCACACTCTGCAGTTACTCTGAATATCAGCTGGTGCTTATAATAATACGACTCGACAGTGTAAGACAGACCTTGTAGTCTTTATAAAATACATTAAAGCTACAATGCCAGTTACGAGGTAACCTTTGGAAAGTTCATTAAACCACCAACAGTCGAATCCTCTCCCATCTGATTAGCGTTCACATGCGTGGTCAGAACTGTGACGTTAATTACGGGATAAGTTGTGTAATGAAAAACCACTTTGAAACGAAATCTAGGGAGAACGTTCAAACCAGGATTAGAACAGACTAACATGGTGCAGATGTGTGACCACAAATCCACTTGGCAGCGCATTTTTAAAATTACTCACCTCCACTTTAGACCCCAATCAACCATCAGCAAATCGCAGCAGACTAAGCCAAAGGTGCCTCACACACCACTTTCGTCCGTTTCCCTTCAGACCTGTTGCTAACTGTTGCAGAGAATAAGTTCTAGCATGCAGCGATGTAGTTAACTTTGTATGTACTGCTCCATGAGAAAGTTCTTTCAGTATGCGAGTGTGAAGTATGCACTCAACCAGATCTACTACTTCCACCCTCTTACTAGCATCACATAATCGACTGGGTCTGAGAGAGCTTATGGTCTGGATTCAGCTCCATCAGATGTGAAAGCAGTCACAAAGGAAGATGATTAAAGAATAGTGATGTTATTTCTTTCTGAAATTTATGATATATGGTGAGCATTCGTTATTCAACATCGATCAGCTCCAACTACAACACTCTTTTTCGCCAGATCTGAGGGTAAACACAAACAAGACAGTACCCTTAGAAACTTAACGACCTCTAGCGTCATGTCAGTGAATTACTTCACGGTTCATACAACCTCAAGTCAGAATTATAAAAGGATTTCAGCCTAATGGCTGTGCTTTCTAAAAACCTGCAAAAAACCCTGATCTCCATGAAATATTAGATATGCTATAAAATGTATCCTCGCTGCCTGTATATGGCACGAAAAAGCCGCGTTAATCCAGAAGCTTATAGCTATGTATAGTGCAGCGTATTAATCATCCTCCAGCCCCTCCTGCTCATATTTGAAATCTTTATGACACCCCAGCGACTAAGCGGGTTTCGCAGCCTTCACAGTGGTCTTTCTGTCTCATGTGTGAGGTGTGGGATGGTTAGTGTGGTCTACCCCCTTCGGCTATGCGTCATAATGCTCGGCCTCGGACTGATGGATCGCAGCGGAGACTTCCTGGCTTTTCCCATGTTAACCGTATGTCAGCGTACAGTACCGTGCACGTGTGTACAAAGAAGGAGGCTGTATCTCAGATCTCTTATATCAGCCAGTAGTCTTTTCAAGGTCTTCAGCAGTGGTTGGTTTGTCTCCGTGTACTCTGGGGTGGCTAATTGTAACTGATACGCAGTGCACACAGTGATTGTGGCTACGGTGCCTTTTCTCCACAAGGTGTGTGGAACGTGTGTGTGGCAGCGTATGTGTTTAATGGGCTGTGCATGATCGAGCGGGGTTGCTGGGAAGCAGGCTGGTGGGAATAAAAAGTCCACACACCCAGTATACAGTCTCAGCCAAGAGAAATAATTTCAGATTTATTTCCATCTTTAATGTGACCTATAATTTGTGTGATTCAATTAAAAACAAGTTGAAATGGTTTCGAAGAGAAGATGAAAATATAGAAAAACAATTATGGGGTAGCTTGTCCTTGTGTAGTTTGAGATAGTAAGCTGTGTTCAGAATGAACCAATCACATTCACTCCTGTTAATTAGTAATCAGTGAACTGTCACCAATTCAAGTGACTTTTATAAACCCTGTTTTTCTTGGTTAGAATTTTTTTTTCAAATGTAGTCGTATCCTAAGTCCACAGAGCATCTTCAGAGCACCAACCAGAAATTATTTGTGAATGGGTTTACTCAGATAAAGGGTTTCAAAAATGTCCAATGAGGTATTAGGGTGGAATAGTGGTTAAAAAAACATGTGCTTAGTATTTAGAACGTATCATATCAGAACTCAGCTCTGCCGCCTGGCTGGGCTGGGCGGCTGTATAAGCAACGATTGTCTGATGTATCTAGAGTATGACAAACCCGATGGGGCCTTCACATAACTGACTCAACTCCAACTGCTAGTTGGTTGATGCTTTCTGTACATGAGTGCCGTTACAGGGTGTGGCTCTCCATACACACAGCTGATCTAACATGTGTTGGATGACTGTACAGTGGAACCTGTTTGTTTATCATACAAACAGTTGACTCAACATGTAAACAAAATATGGTCATGAATCATATGATCACATATTTCAAATGTAAATAAATTATGATAATAATGAATGTTTTATTTGAATAAAGGTTTTAAAATATATTTATTATTATATAGTTTGGGCTTGTCAGTGACTAATTATTAGTTTTCTTGTTTAGAGGTTTAAAAGGGAAAATATCGTTTATTTATTATATGCGTTCATCTTTTGTTGTTCATGTTTTTTTTTGCCCTACCATTGAGCCACCAGATTGTTTTTACATTTTGATTTTGAGAACCCAGTCGGATATGTTTCAATTTTGAGAATAAGGTTGAAATATTGTGGCCAAAGGGCGTGTAGTCATCATAGACTTGTCAGTTCAGAGAAACATGGACTAATAATAAACTGCTGCTGATGTGCCATGAGATTTCTTTATTTGTGTAACCATTATGAAAGCCAAATCATCCTTCATTTTAACACAAAGGTTGCTATGGACCTTAATCTCTAAATGATTTAGATTTCCTTCTTGGAATATTTTCATGCTTATTCTCAAAATTTCAACTTAAGGTTTTTTTTTTTCACATCAACCATCATTCATTTAGGTTTTTTATGTGCATTTTTAAATCCCTCATGAAAGACCTGGACTGAAAGCTAGCTGTTATATCTAATGGCCAAACTCTCTAATGTTCCTATTCAGATGTTAAGGAAATGACGAAATTATTCAGACCAATTACTGTCTGTTGCTCCCTTGAGACGATGTTAAAAAGTATCATTGTAACCTTCCACTTGAATATCGTTGCTACTTCCCACAAGTTATGGATGGCTTTCAGTAATTATATCCTGTCAGACTTTGTGGCTTCTGATTATCTGCCGCTATAACTAAGTCTGGCCGGCTAATACTGCTGTTCTTATAAGACGCAGTTACAGTTGGCACCCTTTTTAGTGGGTTTTATGTCAGCAAAGCTGTAGTTTCGGCTCTCAGTGGCAGTGTAAAACCATTTTGTCCTGTAGAAAGCCACAGAGAGAATGCACACCGTTAAGATGCTTTAATGCAGCCAAGGCTACCGCATGGTGGTGAGAGAAAATGAGTGTGGAGAAGTAAAAGTGTGTTTGTGTGTCCAGTCGCTTCGTACTTCTTCCAAGACAGAAACTGCTGTCCATGTTTAAAGCATCTTTTTATTGGGCTGAAAATGCAGGCATTTCGTTGTTTGGGCAAAGCTGCAGGCGCCTCATAGCCCAGCTGTGGCCAAGCTCAGCACAGCCCTTAAATTAGAGCGTAGGCCCCCGGAGCCAGTCACACGGATCAGGGAACGGGGCGGCAGCAAAATGAGTGAGGTTGGGGAAGGGGCACCAAAACAAAAACATCAACAAATAGTTGATTCATTAGGGAACCTGTTTGGCTTCAGGCCACAGGCTTATCCATCAGCAGTGTGTGGACCTTTGGTCCGCTGTGGGATTGTGGCTCATGTACACATCATACATGATTTTTTTTTCTACTGATGATTGTGTGTTTGCTAATTATATAGGACAGGATTGACTTCATCTCGTATTTATACACAAGAATTCAGCACAGACAATGGATTGTTGTTATTTCTCATGATTATAATATTGGAAATATTGACAATTGGTCTTGGTTTAAAGACATTTAACATATAATTTGGTGTATTATATCGATACATATACATTAATTAAGATCGGTATTTATCCTAATGTCCATATTTATGTTAATCTGTTATTATTGAGACATCTGGTCTTAATTCTTTGACCAATAATGACTAGTTTTGACAACCCTCTTACCGTATCCATAAGAATAAAGTTAGACACCTCCGGTATTTCAAAAAAAGATGTGACCATTAAAACAGCTTCTGGTTTTTTAACCGTATAAGTCTTTATGGAGTGTAATATATCTCATCAAACTATGATGGAAAAGACATTTATAATCAATTTTGGAGGTTATTTATGCAAATATGTTCCGTGTGTTGTTCAAGTAACTTGTATTTGGGTTGCTTTTGGTAGGCGTTCAGAGGGGGAAACGAATTCTAATTATCATAAAGTGAAAGTGCATGATAAGCAGAAGGTACTATGCATCAGATTAACCACACATCAGTATAAAATCAACTCTATATCAGTGTTCTTCTTTCAAAACATTTTTTTGGAGAATATATGACTCCATATTTAACCGTTTGTCCACTGAATTCTTTTGGCTTTCCCAGTTAAAAGCTGAAACTGGTGATTCGTTCACTAAGCTGTCAGCAACCAATGAGGAGAGAGATTGAATCTCGGATTGGTTTATACAGTTGTTTTTCTGTCAGAAATTTCATTGAATCTTTGTACAAATAAATGATTTATAGATAGAGTGAGAAAAACAAATGTATTTTGATCATAGATAAGAGCACAGCTCACTAAGTCTGAATTTCTTTGAAAAGTGAATAGTTTCAGACAGTGATTGTTTGCATGTTTACGTTCATGCACATAGACTCATGCATTATATTGTATATATGTGTATTCTAGATATACTCAATATGTAAAATATGGCCATTTGAACATGGAATTAAAAGTAGTATCGGATAAGGCGATTTTGTGAAATACCATCCAGTCCGAGTTCATTATGGTTGTTTGGAAAATATGACATTTTCTGGGTACAAACTGCAAGTCTCTGGCTATAGTTGGATTGAACTGACAACCATCAAATTACCAGTCCAGAACTGTGACCACTAAGCTAACAAAGTCATCTATACATGACTACAGTTGGCAAGGCGGGTTTAAAAGCACAAATCCTGTAATCACAAGATTCTTGTTTGTGCCATACACTTTAACCATCAATTGGTTATTAATTGCTTATTGCTTTTGGTGCTTCTTGGTGTATTGAGTGTATAAGTGCCTGTCTGCAGTACTGACCTTTCCCCGGTTGAGAATGTTTGGTTTATAAATCTAGGTTGACCGGACAAAACTAATTATCTCAGGTGCATACAGTTAACTACATTGAAAGGCGATCCAGTTATTTAGTAACCATTATTCATACAATCAATTGAAATTGAATAGGGGACCCCTAACCACCAAGGGTTGTCTAGAATCGAAGACAAATCGAAGAACTTGCAGGGAGTGTAGATGATCAGATTTAATCAACAGTCACACAAGATAAGTTCTACTGTCACTGTGAGTTTTAATGCTGCTGCGTTGGGACGACAATCATGATGTTAACCGGAAAGCAAGCTGTTTGGCGTGCTGCTGCTGTTGCTGCTGGAAGAACGAGGTTTGTAGTACATGGACAGTGTAGCCTTGTGGGTAGAGCGTTGGACTGGGAACCCAAAGGTTAGGGGTTCAACCCTCTGCTACACTCCGCTACACTGCTGGGTCCTTGAGCAAGACCCTTAACCCTGTCTGCTCCAGGGGAGCTGTACATTGGCTGACCCTGCACTCTGACCCCCAACTTCCAGACAAGTTGGGATATGCGAGGAGAAACATTTCATTGTACTGTACAATGAATATGATGTATATGATGTATATGTGTAATGACAAATAAAATAGAATTTGAATTTGAAATCTGTTATAGCTCCATACAACCACATACTGTAACCCTGATCAGGATAAAACTTCAGTGTTGTTGGAGAGTGTGTGCACACCTGAACTGAGACACAGGGGGAGAGCTGAATTAATGGAACAAGACATTTTCTGAAGTTTTGGGCACATTTGTGTATCTTTTATGGAAACACTACCTCCGTCATTTACTAATAAGTAGGATAAGTGCACCATTCATACTTTAGCTTTATTAGTGACCCATTATGGCTTTAGGAAACACTGAAATCCAGACAGAAATATGAAGAGAACCGTTTCAGACATACCAAACCCTTAAAGAGTTCCTTATTAGTTAGTAGCATTAACTCCTTTCTCTATAAAGATGAGTTTGAATGACTCACACTTAGCTATAATTATGAGTTTTGATGACACCCCCGGGTCTTGCTCTGGGTGGAGGTTGGACTCTTAAGATTAATAGCCCAGCATTATAATAATATAATAACCTTAAAATTAAGCTACTTCTACTCGTCTATGTATCTTTTAACATGAAAATGGACAGTAGACGTCATATAAGCTTCCCTTTTGAATTCTAAATGCATTACAGGCAGTGACAAACTGCTCAAGACTTCAGATGGTTCACATTCGATGATTGTATATGTCTAAAATAGTAGCCTAGTGGGTGGAGCATTGGGTTATCAGTCGGATAAAATCCAGCTTCAGCTGGATTGGTGCTGGGAGACTCTGAGAAATGATTTCATGCCTTGAGTAAATTAACATTTTTAAAACATTCTTTAATGTTTTATTTTATTTTTATTCAACTACACTATCCTGTTCAGGGTTGTACATTTATGTTGGTTAACACTGAAATCAAAGCAGGAACACCATGGGCATGGTGGTGATCAATCACAGAGCCTCTGCCATCCCATCTTTAGGTGTAGTTTGTAAAAATTAGCGTAGATGCCCTGACATCTACTAACATTTGATAGTCAAATCTACAACTCTACAATATACACCAAATCTACCTCTAAAATGACAAGACACTCCAAAGATGCTTTACTCTTTTAAATGCTTGTGTGGCTCTCAGATTTTTAAAGAAAAACATTCAATTTTTTTTGGACCATAGCACCCAATGTATGGTCATGTTGGTCAATTTGTTTTATGTCTGTCAACATCAAATCATTTTCCAAGAAGTTACTGGATCAGATCTGAAAATGTTGCCAAGCATAGACCTGTTTGGTGTTCTAATATGCAAGACCACAAGTACTGAACTTTTCCGTAACTAGCAGTGTTCTTTAGTTGTCTGTCTGGATCAAAGAAAGAAATTGTAAAAGGTTTCGTCAATGCAGGGACTTTACAAGTCTCAAGTCCAGATAAATAGGGAGGGTGGTGATAGGGGGGAGACAAATCAATAGTGTGGCTAACAGTACACTGTTGGCACCTAAAGAGCAAAGGCCATGGGCTTGTTTTTTAATGCAGTATTGTTTTCCAGGGTCCCGCATCTAAATCAGAAAGTGTAGTGGCACTAATGTTACTTACTAGCAGTAAACTGTTTACTTAGAACTCATTTTCTATTCAAATCCTTTCATTCAGTCTCAATCTGGCTTCTCATAATCAGCTTCCGGGAACCAGGATGTATAAAATTTAGATGGAATACTAGAACAAGGTCAGGAACTCTTTAAGGGGTCATTGGATGCAACAATGAGGTTAAATGTCTTTCAGTCTACCAGACTACTTGGCTCTCATTAGGATGCTTCTACTGCTGCGACCCCAATTATGAGATTAACCTGCGTGATCAGGGTTAAAGCTGCCAATCATGAGTCTATACGTTTGCAGCTGTAAGTCAGTATTGTGTCATATAGATGTAGCATTAAAATCTGAATAAAAAAGTCGGTCACTGAAAAAACTGCCCAGTGCTATCAGGGGTTTGTGCATGGGCTGGGAATCGTTCCCCCACATCGGTTTAAGCATCAACCTCCAAACATCTGCAATGGGTCTAAGGGGCAACCCAAAAAGAGCTGAATCTCCTAATAAGTCTCTTCATGTCTTCTGTAGAGACTGTCGTACCCCTGCACACCACTCCATAAAAGTTTATTGATTTCATCACTGTATCACACAAAGTCTTTTGGAGAGTCCCCTTACTTCAAAAGATCTCAGTCTCCTAAATAGACAGTGTCTACTCTGTCATTTTACTGAAAATAAATTACACAACGCCTGTCCAAAATGCACCTACCTCATCGCACTGATGCAGGAGCATCCCATCCTATTCAAAGCTTCAAATACCAATGAGCACATTGCGTGCTGTTTTCATTCAGATTGCCCTAACTCTAACCCTAGTACTGGCCAGAGTTATTGCAAAGTATTCTGGACCTCTACTAAATCTCACTGTACCTTTTTTCTTTTTAGAAGCATCGATTTTATGTTGCATGTTAGGAAAAACCGTGTCCTATATGACTTAAATAATTAGAACATCTTCTGAACCTCTGCTCTTCCACATACATAGACATCAACCTCTCAAGCAAGCACAGATATTCTTACTAGCCCTAGACTGGCTAATATTGACCTTTCCACACTTTATTTACTTAGTAAATACATAAATGAATAGATAAAAAGTGAACATCATGAGTTGCAGTAACATTTATTTGAGCAGTTTTTACAATATAGAAGCATCCATCTGGTAATCAATGTTGGTAGACGTACTAGATGCACACTGCTGTGTAATCTTACGTCTTGGGCCAAACTGTTTATTTTTACATGTATTTTAAATATGAAAGTAACTAACGCTGGGAAAGCATTATAGCCGCTGTACAAACTCTCTCTCTCTCTCTCTTCTCTCTTCTACCCACATCCTTGATTTTTTTTCCTTCTTTTTTTACATTTCTGGCTTTCCAAGCCTGTACTTTCTCAGCGGGCTCATTTCAGCATTGAGGCTTATGTATAACAAGTCTCTGAATGTTACTCTGACTTCCTGAGTCCTTGCCTCTATCCCACACTGTAACCCTCTGCAGCATGTGGAACAAATTGTGCTGAAAGGGGAACGCGCTGCCTTGCAGGGTAATGAATTTAGACCTCCAGTGGTCTCCAGGTTCCACGGTGGACCTATCGGCAGTGGGGCTGTGATGTGGAGCTCTTTGCAGTGTGCGGTGGAAAAACTAGCACTCTCAGAGGCACAGTGGGAAGGTGTGAAGCTGCTGAGTGCAGGGTGTTGCAGAGCGACGTGTCTGACCGGTCATTCAGTGCTTCATTTGATCTGCAACTAAGTGTCTTGTTAACAGACAGAAAGCAAGGTCCACATGGCTCGACTCGTGACATACTCTCTGGTAGTCTTCAGCACATTCTAGTAATGTTTCACACATTATTTAAAGTGGAAAAAGACTTTTCACTGCTACGATGTCGCAAATCTTTTACTGCGGGGATGTTGGATAGTCAAAAGTGGTACTCTACTGAATCTCAGTTCCTTGAGCAAGGTCATTAACTCTGTTTCTGAGTGTATAGAATTGAGTTCGACAAGGCCTCAATTGTGATAGCAAGACGACTTGGTTAGAGCATTTCTACAAATCAGTTCTTGGTGTGTCCTCTAGATCAGTGTTTTTCAACCTTTTTTGAGCCATGGCACATTTTTTACATTGCAAAAATCCAACAGCCCACCACCAAGTAAAAATGTTATGAAATAACACTTTTTGGCCTAATTATGACAATACTATCACTTGATTCATCTATACTTACTCAGTGTGATACCTGGGCCTGTTTAGATGAACACAAAGCTGAGATCTTTGGAGGAATTAATTTGGAGTCCGTCTGCTTGTTTTGAAGCGTCGGGTGTTTCGTTTGGAGATGGTGTTTAAGCTTACTTGGGACCTTGGCACTGTTAGCTAGCTTTTCACCACACACCAAGCACAATGGAGTTATGTAATCGCCGCATCCCCGGTGAAAGTAAATCCAAATGAAAGATAGCTTTCGCTGTACTGCCTCGAGTTCACCGTCTTTGCTTTCTTTTGACTTCCACCCATGCTAGAGCCTTCATCTGGGTCTGCATTTTGTCCCGGGCCCTGTTCAGAGCTTGGATTATTCCTTTTCAAAAACTTCTCCATCACTGTCCACCTGTCTTGCTCATCACAACAGCTGTGTCACATCTCCTGTCTCAGAGTATTAAGGTAAATAGCTATCTACTGCCCCTACTGACACGGAAAAGAATACATGACTTTTAAAGCACAGTCACTTGACAATGTCCCAAGTAATGACCAATTAAGGAGATTGGATAATTTTCCACGGCACACTTTACTATATCTCACGGCACACTAGTGTGCCGCGGCAAAGTGGTTGAAAAACGGGTTCACATACTTTGTTCCAGCTGCATGTTTTAAGATTCTCCGGATATAATCTGAACCTCCAGACTGTGATCTCAGTCTGATGTGACTTGACCCTGATCCTGCACCCGTGTGTCTCGTATTCACCTGATACTCCACTCCATCTGGTAGCTTATTTGGAATCCAGCCAATACAAGTCTTGCGGTATGATGGGAGTTGACTAAGCCGGGGGAACCCAGACCTTGGAGATCGTATCCTAGATTTAAAAATAGCCTCTGAATTGTTTCCAGGGTAAATATGGTGTTACAGAATCAAGTGTACATGCATGAGTGGCACAAGAATCATCCATCACTGGCTGCACTGGCACCTGTAATAACTCACAACCACTTACTGAGTCTGAGGCAGGAGATCCAGGGCACATGAACATGATTAAGTGTCTAAGTTATTACCTGCAAGTTAAAAGCTGTAATATTCATTTTTAAATAAAAGCCTTTTGCGTTTTTGTTAAATTATCAAGTTTTACAATAAGTTTCACAATAATAAAGCAACACTGCTCGTTTTAATAAAGCATACTCATACATTGTAAAACTAGTGATAGTAAAAATGAGACTCGCTCGTATTTTTTCCCCAGAGCTGTATATACATTTTACATCACCCTACACACTCCAGAGAAGAAGGCTGTTCAAATCTTACATGCTATCTATCGATCGATCGATCGATCGACCGACCGATCGATCGACCGACTGACCTACCTACCTACCTACCTACCTACATACAAATCTGTCTGGCACTTTATACATACCTAGCTACCTACTTATTTATCTTCATTATTATTTATCTACTTTATTATAAATAAATCGGTAACTGCACATATCCTGTTAGGTGTACCTAATATATTGCTGAGTGAGTGTATCATTAATAAGCATATGTTAAATACCAGTGTTAGATAACAGCACATTGAAAAATATTTTATGGTGGCTGTATGGGCTCTTGTTTCGACAAATGAAGTACTCATAAAAGCCAGCAGCAAACTGTCAGATATTTTGCTGCAGTGTGTGCCAAGTGGGCTTTGTCTGCTGCAGCACATCACATTTCCTGTTAAGACGATGTCAGACTGGTGCTAACCTGGCAGTTGATATAAAAATGATGCTCGACTAAAGGCACTTCGGAACATGTATGTCTACCTCAAACAACAGTCATCAGGATTGTGCTCATTTTGTGTATGTGTGCTTATATATTTAATTATCTTTTAGGCCTCAAGACCCAGTGCAAAGATGCACAGCTTCGGCAAGAGGGATCATGCTATCAAGAGGAACCCGAATGTCCCCGTCGTAGTCAGGGGGTGGCTTTACAAACAGGTGAGCTCAATGTTGTTGATAAATATCCTAATAAAGCGTTATCCGAATAACGCTGATTATCTCTTCATCTCAGAACCTGTTAGCCTGTTAGTCAGTGGACTATATTAAGCAAGATGAACAAGAGTTAATAAAAGAAGCAGGAAAAATGGCAAAAAGAAGAATTTTGAGCTTATTTTTACAAACCAGAGGGTCAGAATGAACAAATAATTAAAGCTAGTATAAATATTTTTGGGTAATATTGTCCAGTTACCGCTATTGGAGCAGCATCTCATTGCAATGAAAATAAGCTCAAGATTCGCATTGATTTGTCATTTTATAATAAATTTCATAATATTTTGTTGCTAGACTGTTGCTCTTATGGGGTTTTCCTAGTCTGCAGTGGTCTGTATTTATCAGTATTTGTAAAAAGTGGTCATGTCAGGGTCATGGATGGACAAAAATATGGTACAAGTGGTCTGATCGTAGAAAGAAGGTTTTGTAGCTCAATTGCTAAACTTTGCTAGAAAACTGTCAGAATACAAAGTTGCAGGGCTGCTTTAGTAATAAAGGGGGACACAAGATTAGTAAAGGGACTCCAAGTGGTCCAGTGGGCTAAGATGCTGTCACTATGATCCAAGGTTCATATGCTTCTGTGTTCATCAACGTCCAGAGTACGAGAGGGTGATTAGATGACGTTGTCTCTCCACATCACTCCTGGGGTAATGTTGAGCAGCACAAGGTGTCTGTTAGCTGGTGTATCTGATCTGTTTTCCTCCGAGCATATTGGCTATCGGGAGACGATGCATGAGAAGCGGCTTAAACAGAAGCGCTGATTGGCTGTACATGCAGTAGTGGGATTATTACTGGTGATGGGGGAGAGTACTAATGAGTGGGCTGGGTAATTAGGCCTCCAAATTATAAGACATAATATGGAGGAGAAGAAAAAAGAAAAAATGATTTTGTGTCATGTCTGATGTGTTTATGGCACTATACACTATATTGCCAAAAGTATTCGCTCACCCATCCACATTATTGAAATCAGGTGTTCCAATCACTTCCATGGCCACATGTGTATAAAATGAAGCACCTCGGTATGCGGACCGTTTATAAAAACATCTGTAAAAGAATGTGTCACACTCCGGATCTCAGTGAATTCCAGCAAGGCGGAACTGTGATAGGATTCCACCTGTACATGACATGGATGGCCGAGTCTGGTGTGAATGAACTCGACCAGCCTGCACAGAGTCCTGACCTCAATCCGATAGAAACAGATTTGGGATGAATTGGAACGGAGACTGAGAGCCAGGCCTTTTCTTATCAACATCAGTATGTGACCTCACAATTGCTTTTCTGGAGGAATGCAAGAATGCAAAAAGCTTTACCGAAGAGTTGAAGCTGTTCTAACTGCAAAGGCTGGACCAACATGGTATTAAAACTTATTGGATTAAGAATGGGATGTCACGTAAGCTCATATGTAAGTCAAGGCAGGTGAGCGAATAGTTTTGGCAAGAGAGTGCATATAAGAGGTGTGTATAGAACATTTAAATCCACTTTATATCTTTAATAGGGGGACAGTGAGGGACAGTGTAGCCTAGTGGGTAGAGCGTTGGTCTGTAAACGAAAGATTGGGGGTTCAAATCCAGGCTCTGCTTCACTCCGCTACACTGTTGGGTCCTTGAGCGAGACCCTTAACCCTGTCTGCTCCAGGGACGCTGTACATTGGCTGACCCTGCGCTCTGATCCCGACCTCCAGACAAGTTGGGATATGCGAAGCATATACACTGAACGAAAGGATACATATCCAAACATTTGCCTGGTACTTTATGTTGATGCAGGTGGAGAGGCTAGTAGCTCGATCAACCGACCTTGGGAGTGACGTTAAACCTACAGCTGACAAGTACTGCTGTGTGTTCCTGCCCGATGGCACAGCCTCGCTGACCCCTGCACGGCCGGGTCTCTCTATCCGCAGCATGCTCGCAGGCCTGTGTGAGAAAAGAGGCCTTCCCCTCTCCGACATCATTATTTATATGCAAGGAAAAGACAAGGTGAGTCTTATCTAGCACCGGAGGTGCTGTACACAATCATACCAGTGTTCTCCTTGAATTAAAAAAACTTTCACGCTCCACAGCAACCGCTATCTCTGGACCAAGACAGCTCGGTGTTGAAGGAGCAACAGATTATTCTGGAGCTACGGGTGACATTTGCGTGAGTGTTAATGCCTAATTTGTTTTGTTGCATCTGCAGGGCAGAATTGAGCTAAATGTGCTTTTTCTCAAAGGGTTTAATGAACCTCTCGGTTCAGGGTGCACTTACATGGGTTGTCAAATAAAAAAGAACCATAGCACCAATTGTACATGTATTATAGTCAGACCTGAAATGACTCGGCTAGCAGACCTTCTCATATGTGTGACCCACTAGCGCTGGCGATCTTTCTGAGGAAGTATAGCAATACTATCTATCATACGGTCACTCTGTGCAAGACCGGAATAGTGCCAGGTGCCAGTCATTCAAAGGTCATTACATTTTCACTCATTTACTCATGCATACTGATGCATAAGACCAATGAAACTGTTATATGAAATGTTACAGTGGCTCCAATCACCTAGGAGGAAACCAGAGGATTCATAGACAACCAATACAGATGTCGAATAAGCAGCTTTAACTTCTCATAGGCCGACTACAGACAAAGATTCTCAAGACTCATGTTGCACTTAAAAGATTAGAATTCGCATAAACAAACAGAATAATGATCTTCTGACATGTTGAGAAAGGATTCTATCCCAGCATTTGAATTGCTTTAAATATTGACAGGATTATTGCAGCTTCCACATTCAGTGGGAGATTGGATTCGTGAGACCAATTTCATAGGCTGTCAGCCAAGCGGTCCGTCTTCAAGTTTCCATGGCAGAGTGTCTAACATTAGACTACATTCCAGGTCTTCTCTAAAAGCTGCCTCTGCCAAAACATATTAAAATTGTATGAAAAACAGATTCCATTATAGAAGTGATAATCTTTCAGCCATACGTGCTATGAAAAAAAGGGTGCTAAAATATTCTACATCCTAGTGAGGCAGAGCAGTAGGCCAGATATGACACAGCCCATAAGCACTTTCTACACCAGTCTTTGTTACTCGATGAAGAACCTATTTATAACTTCAGAGTTCTGTAGAGTTCGATTTTAATTTGAAATCAACATTTTATAAACCGGTTCAATAGAACTTTGCAAAAACAAACATAAACCACAGAGAAAAGAAGAGAACACAGTGAAACTCCTGGAAAAAACATAGAGGACAATTCGGACATCGACTAGAGGACAATTACAGAACTACTGGTCATTGTACACTTCTTTGCTACACACAATGATACCCAATGTCATTGTTTTCACCACCAGTACCAATATCGGTTTTGATTGAAGAGAAGCTAAGTTCCCTTTGACATGTGGACAGTGGCTTTAAAATACTTTTATCTACGAGGGCAAATGTAGACATCAATGACACCCTGAGGCATCTTTCCATATCGCTGTCACATTTCCTCCCACAAACCCATGATCAGTGAAGCATTTTAATACAGTGACAAAATTACCTTATATAGTCTTAAACACATGAATTACTTCTTCAGTGTTCTACCATTGACTCCAACTAAACATCCCCCTACTTCCCCCACTCTACGGTACACCTTAAAGGTAATCCCCTAAGAAAACTAAAATTCCCCTTTACCTAATCATCAGGGAAACATATTTAGTACACGTTTACTAGGTAAGTATACCCGTGGTTTCTGGTGAGGGGCAGACTGTTTAATCACAATGACATGTGGACAAAGCAGAAGATATGATCCTAGCAGATCATATGTTTCACCATTATCAATCTAAAACCCATATTGTGTATATTGTGTGTTGTATAGTGTAGAGGTGACATACACAGGTAAAACTATGGCTATGAAGGTGAAATCTAACAAGACCCTACAAGAGGCGCTGTCCTCAGTGCTCCAAAAACATCGCCTCCAACCCCAAGATGTCATCGCCACCATGGTGAGCTCGGCAACACTTTAAATCTTCTTAGATTCCATGTTGTTCAAATCAGCCCAGCCCCGTCTTTGAAAAGAGGCCATCCAAAGGTCTTACCAAAGTATCCCCCAATGCATTGTGGAAGAATTGATCCTTGAAGTTATATTTTTTTGTTTTTCAGAAAGGGAGCACAGAGCAGATAAGCATGAACATGGCAGTCGCCAACCTGGCTAATAAGATACTAATCCTGGACAAAGTAAAAGGTATTTGTTCTAGTACACACGTTCTGTCATCACTAGCACACTTACAGAGTAAAACATTATGTCGTGTGCTTACACAGCACACCAGAAGGAAAAGTACTTAGTTATATACCTCACATAAAGCATTTCACCATGCATTTGTGATTCAAGAGTTTAGCAAAGGTTCATCTGCACAGGACCAACCACAAGTTTACTTTAACACTGGAAAAGATGCACTGATTCTGATTCATTTAATACTGTATATACAGACCAGACATAACATTATAACAACAACATTTTATTTAGTGTTGTTCCCATTTTTCTTACCCAAACTGTCCTGTGTATTCTGACACTTTCCGGTCCGATCTGGCTTAAATTTGGCGCCTCGTTTGCAGTCCAGTCCACAATCTCAATACTAACAAATGGGGTTCCTATAAGATGCCAATCAGCTAGACATGTAAGAGCTTCTTGTTAGATGAATCTTATCTATTTGTTTTAATAGGGATGCTGGGACTCAGTGTTACGCTTTGATCACAATATCTGTTGAATGTAGGGCTGTCCACAACCAAGGATTTTGTTGGTCGACCAGTGGTCGTCATTTACTTCAACTAATCGACTAATAGTC
>JAOTRQ010000009.1:2418296-2429871 GCA_028565875.1 Hoplisoma paleatum | reverse complement strand
TATATATATATGGATGAATGCTTTTTCCTGAAATGCCTCACAGACGTGGATAATCCTGCTGGGGGAAATGTGAAACTAAAAACAGTGAATGTACAAATTGCTTCCCCTCACGAACAAAAGTAAATACACATGCAAAACACTCAGCATGACAGTCATAACTTTGCCAATACACACATGATTGACACAGAACACACTTGAGACATGAAGGGGCCCCTGTGTATGCATTTGTCTGTGTATGTGTATGCGTACGTGTGCGCGTGCGCGTGCACAGGGAGCTGAAACACGAGGATGGCCAAATCCAGTTTGCAATGGCTGCTGGCGATGACCTGCACTAGAGAGGGTCATGGAGAAACAAAGAGCATTCAGGTAGTCCCTCAGTCTGTCTCCCAGCCTGATAAGAGCGGGGCTAAGAGGCTAATGTACAAGAGTACACATTGTTAGCACTATGGACAAAGATGAATGGCAAGTTGGGGCTTTTGCTTTTCCAGACACTGGGACTGGACTGACAGAGGAGTAAACACTCCTAATCCAACTGAAATTCCAGAAAGTGCCAGAGAAAGGTGCAACAGAAGACTTCTAATAATCCTTTTTGTAAGCTAAGACTAATTCACAGCCCGTTCAAACAGGTCGGTCTTACTTGAGAAATTGTGTTTTGCTGAAACATTTGGGACACCAGCATGAATAAATTAGCAAAACAACCAGAATGTGTTACATATAAAGATTTATTACAAGAGCTTTAAGGAAAAAAAAATGTTTTATACATATGTTGGTCCAGTGTGTAATAACTTCACAATAAAAAGTCATAGTAAAGCTAAAAGAACTACAAAATTAAAACAAACACCGCAAATCATCACACAGTGCTTTTAAGAAGAAAAAAACAGTCTATGGAAAAGTTTTGACTGAAGCATGAAGGAGCATCTGATGCTTCATTAGCAATAAAGCCTATACCAGCATTCATTGTGACTTTTCCTACAAATATATATATGGCATACAATGACAAACTGAATTATATTCAAATGTAATGTTAAAAACAACTATTAGTTTAGATTTGTCCGTGACAATTTAACTACAGAAAATGTTTGTTTATACAAGATTTGAATGACATGATGCAAACTGTGTTAGGTTAGTAAGTAGAAACTGAAGTAAACATTTTCGATGTAGTGAATTTGAACAACCTACCTTTTTAGTTAAAAAATAGTAGCATTCTCACTAGGTTTTTCAAAGACACCCATTTGAAAAATGTTCAATTTATAGCATGGACCAACAAAGATTTGTCTTGATATTTTGTAAAAAAAAAATGGTAAATAGATCTGGCAATTGTATCACAAAAAAAATCTTTTTTTTTTTACAAGCACATCACCCAAATCCCATCAGTGAAGGTGAATGTGTTGCTTAATCATCTGAGCCAATGCACACTTATTGACAACCTACTGTCTGCTTCACCACTTCATAATAATGGTACCGTTCCCTCCAAAAATATTAGATCAGTGAGGCAAATTCCTTTATTTCTGCTGTAGACTGAAATTATTTTTCATTTTCTATTCTTCTGACCCCACTTGTCATGCCGTAGTTTAGGATTAATTGCTTAAGATTAAACAATCACTTGGAGGTAGAAGACTTTTGGGCCCTTGAGCAAAGCCTCTTAGATATTGTACTTTATAGTAAAATAAAATAGTCAAATGCTAAATGTAGAAAATGAATGTAAATGGCTTGCTATATAAAATTTTATTAAAATGCATCTTTGATGCATCTAATGAATACATTTTATTGAAACTAACTGGAAAAAACTTTTTGACAAGTTACATTTCTGTTGTGTGAGTTCCTGGTAAAGTAAGGGGGGATTTAGGGATTGATGCAGGCAGAGATTTGCTGGGAGAAGTAATTGTGTCTCATTAGTTCTAACAGTAATAAAAAGGAGCTATACAGGCCATGCAATTAGCAAGCTGAGCCCTGAATGAAGCAGTTAATCAGTGGACAAAGGCAAACGCCTCAGCACCCGCTCTGACCCAAAGGAACGAGGAGCATTGTCGGGGGCACAAGGAATGCATGCCGAGATGCCTTCATTTGGGACAAATCAAGCTTGAGGTGGAAGTGGGGGCCAAAAGGGTGGGTGAAGGTAATGGGGGTGGGGAATTCGAACTCTTCTGGAAAGAAACCCTTTTCTTTGTCTTCTTAACCAAACTACCTTTTCAGGCATCTTAGAAACAATACTTTAGCAAAAGGCCAAACTCAATGTTGATTTCAGGAGAAAAGAAACAAGCTAGTAGTTACAACGTGCAAAATATTAAAGCCACTGCATTTAGACTACACACAAGGTAAATTGAGTACCTGGACCAGAACCAAGATAGACAGGAAGGACTTGTTCATTTACGCTCACATACTAGGAAAATTTAGAGTAGTCGTGCTCCACCTAATGCCACTAAATGTAAAAGGAGGGTTGGGATTTGGCCAGACGCTCAGCCCTGTAAAAATATGCTATGAAAACAGAGGAAAATTCAAGCATACAACGTGTGCGATGAAGCTGGCTCAATTCCTGAACTTGTGAGCCAAAGATTGGCTGCGGACTTTATATTTGATTAACCACAATGGAGAACACTATTCCAATGTTGCAGATGACATGAACAGAACAACAGAAGAGCAATCCACTAGCTAACAAATTTTCCAAATGTGTATGAAAACTATGCCGACACACAGTAAAGAATTTAAATGTAATTTGAACTAAGTTGAAGATTGAATTTAAGACATCAGTGCTGTCATATATTTTAAGGCTTGGTAATACTTACTTACTGCATGAGAGCAAAGTGGACTACTCCAGAAAATGTTCACCAAACACTGACCAACGTTAAGCCCTCATGATGTGTAGTTTTCACACTATCAAACTGGCCTAGGTTGTCAGTAAAACGATTGCGAGAGTCCCCAGATTTAAACCCAGTCTACATTTAAATAAG
This sequence comes from Hoplisoma paleatum, assembly GCA_028565875.1. Classification (NCBI taxonomy): domain Eukaryota; kingdom Metazoa; phylum Chordata; class Actinopteri; order Siluriformes; family Callichthyidae; genus Hoplisoma; species Hoplisoma paleatum. Next base: position 2,426,923 of record JAOTRQ010000009.1, on the reverse strand, counting down.
GTTAGACATATCTGCAAAGGTATTTTAGAGTTTAGATCATACATAACTTTTCTGAAACCATGACATTGACGTCATAGCACCCACCCTTGCACTTCAGTTAACAACAAACCCGGTACGTACAGTGCTGTATTCATACTACGTCTTTGTTATTGCCCTTACAACAAATTGTACTGCTTCTCTTCTATCACAATGAGCAACAAATGGATTCTGAGAATCACATATACCACATGCCTTTGAGTTTAAGAAACCTTTGTGCTTCTGTGGTCATAGAGACATCAATGGGCCCGATATATATAATACAGAGTTTTCTGTAGTGCTGAGCGTACCTGTATGGACACACATTTTGTTTTAATCTGGTCATGTCTTTATGTTACCATACGTTTTTGAATCTATACCATTTTATATTCACGCATATGAGGCCTTGAGACTATTCATTAAATAAAAAGACGGTGAAATAAAAACCCACTTCCTGTTTTGAAGTTTCATTTCCAGAGATTGTTGAATTCCAAATAAGCCCACTCAAGAAATTTTATTTTAAAAATTCTTATTCTTTTATTAAAGCTTTTTGCTTCCATTCCTGTTAATCACTGGTAAGCCAGCATGGACAGACAATAACAAACACTCTCCTGAATATTAATATGAATAATTGAATTATTAACTTGTAATTAGTGATTCGAAGGAACAGAGTAATCTGCAGAAACTGAGAGAGAATGTGCTATAGTAATCAAAAATAAAGCAAATTATAAAGTACGACTAACTTGAATATATATATATATAATACTCAATAGATATAACTGAAAGCACCTATGTCAAGTACCTTCCCCCTCACATTGTAAACAAAGTTTATTGAAGAGACGAATCTTAACTAAAGAGCTTTGATGTGTCCTTGTATAAACATTACCATCTAACTTATAGCCTTTGTCTTTAAAAGCACCATGTATCTTTCCACATACTTTACCCCTTAGACTTTAATGGCAGGTTATTGACCTTGATGCTTCAGACAAACACAGAGTGATCAATGAAATAAGCAGCTTATATACAAATTGGGTTGTGTTTGAAGGGAAAAATTGGATGTGGTGAGTAGTGTTAAAACAAAATGACTTAGAAGAATGAGATTATCTAAAATTTTATTCTCATAACTACATTTATTAAATATAACCTAGATCACCGAAATAAAGAATTTTTTAAGCAGTGAAGGTTCAGTGGTTTAGATACGGGACAAGTAGTTGGACCTTTGAATTGTATTTGGTCACAATTGTGAGTCACTGTAAACAGAAACTTTTATTACATGTAAGTTATATGCTTATTAAGTATGTTTTATCAAAACATGATGCATCATACACGTTAATAAAGTTTCAAGAATCTAGTGTGAAACAGTTCATTACATTTTAAATAAATAAACAAACAATTCAGTAAGTGCATGTTTCTATGATGACTAAAATGTAAATTATTACTCATAATTTAGACTCCATTGTAATGAAAAAGTTCATAATTGTTCAAGGACATTGGTGGTTCATAGATACTGGTTTGAGTCCCGCATCTGCCAGGGTGACACTGTTGGATTCTTATTTGAACTGTATTTGGGCACAGTGCAAGATTTCTTGAATACAATGTAAATGATGGCACATAGTCGAAGTAGAATAATCACTGGTAATACATTTTTATAGTCTATGCAGTATGGAAATGATAATGTTATTATAAATGCACATTATACATAATATGTATTTTGTTTATAAATATTTAGCTTTTACTGTGCATCACACACTAAATAATTTCCAAAAAACGAATGTGTGAAAAATGTAAAAATTTAACAGAATTATGCTATCCCTATCCCCTCTTTTAAAAGTTAAGTGTTTATTTACTCTTTCCTCTTAGTTTCTTTTCATTCTCTTTTTTGAAGCAACATCTGTCTCCTTTTTTCCCCAAGCTTGCCAGAATCACAGGTGAAGGTGCAGCCAGTGTTTCACCACATTGTTCTCAGCTCCGCACAAGGACTGAAAGAGAACTGTATCATATCTCTGTTGGCTGACGGATCTCCCTGTGCTCTCCGATTTCAGAAAGAGGCCGTGGAACTGTTTCCCATCGCCTGCACTCCCTGCCTCATTGAACAGACATATCACTTGCCCTTTTGTGGTGGCCTGTGTGCTTCCGGATGCTTCACAGAATACAATGAACTCCGAGAAATAGGGCTGTGTAGTCTGGGTGTTTTTGAAACATAGTGACCCCTGGGGTTTCCTCTACTGTGAGATCTCAAAGGTTGCCGATATTTAAAAAGCTTTGTCATAAAAAATGGAAGTACATCATTTTAATAAGCATATCTTAATGATAATAGTCACTATGGTCCATATTGAAGAGCTATTGAAAAGATAAACTTATTCCCAGATTCTGCAATTGACAATCTGTTTACATGACAGAAGGAATTGGATCCAGGGAAGGCAATTGGTCTGTGCTTGTTTGGTAATTTATTGTGTCAAGTAAATCATACATTTAAACAGATCCATTTCTATGTATGCAGTTATAACATTATTTTGGATATTGGGCAGTGCCATGCTTGCTTAATAAGCGTCAGAATTTAAACAAGCCATATTCTGATTAGTAATAACTCAAAGTTTAATACACAAGATTTTTCTTTTTGTGAAAATTGTTCATCCATATGTCATCGTGACAATCATAATCTCAAAGTATTAATTAATTATTAAATATTACTATTATTTATTATATTATTAAATATTATTATTATTGTAATAAATAAAACAGAACATTGTACTGCACATAAACACATTACATTTCAGTATAGTGGCTCTTCTTCTATATACCACCATACATAAATTTTTTATCTACTCACCACTACACTATCTCTACATCTTTTAGAGCTGATTAAATGCTTAAATATAAACTATATTGAAAACATCAGAAAACAGATGTTGGATGTGTTCTAAAAATTAACAAACTGCCTTGTTCTTTTATTGTCTTATAGTCAGCTATCCTAGACATGCCTACTTAACCAATAGAGTAAGGATCATGCCATTCAAATTAATGTATTTAGGTGACTAAAAAAGTGGTGACAAAGTGCTACAATGTCTGATAACATGTACACCAAAAGTAGTTGTTACTGAAATACCTGAATATAATAATAATATTAATAATTATAATAATAGTAGTATTAGTAAAACAAGTGTACCTGTATACAAACATAAAAACTTTTACATAAAAAAACATTAATTGCCTTGTAGCATGGCATTTATAAAAAGTACAATAGATTTATGTGCCTGTTTGTGATGTAACACGTTCGTATAAACATTTTGTAGTTGAATTAGCTAGAACTAGAATTAAGCCTGCCAAGCTGATGGTGCAATTCTACACGTCCATTGTCGAGTCCATCCTCAGCTCCTCCATCACAGTGTGGTATGCCGGGGCCACTGTTAGGGACAGACACAGACTGCAGCGCATTGTGCGAACCGCTGAGAAGGTGATCGGCTGTAGCCTTCCATCTGTTCACAGCTGTGATCCATCGGATCCTGACCCTGCCCACCCTGCACACGGTCTGTTCCAACCACTCCCCTTGGGCAGAAGGTTTCGCTCCATTCGGACCAGAACCTCGCGTCACAAGAACAGTTTTTTCCTCACTGCCATAGGACGCTTGAACACTTAGAGCCACGTCACCTGAAAACACTACCTCAGTCAAATAAATACTGTTTTAAATTGCACTATTCAAACTGCTGTCTATTGTTCAGTATTGTATTGTATTCATTTGGTGTACATTTGTTCCCTTGTTCTTGTTCTTTATATATAATCTATATCTGCACCTTTTACACCGAAAAGAATTCCTAGCCTGTGAATCCTGTTCATTAACAATGGCAATAATAAACAGATTCTGATTCTAAAATGGTGTACCATGCGGGCTGCGTAAATATCATTAATACATGTAATATTATATTAACAACAATCATAATACTACACATATATAAATTAATAATAATAAATGTATTACAATTCTAGTCTTTTGTATGCTCTTTTACTACAATCATCTCTCTTGGTCAACTAAAGAATAGCCCCATCGGCACTTCACCTCTTTCTCTGGGTCAAAATCCAATTCCTAACAACCTTCCTTCCTTCTTCCTTTCCCAGATACTTTATATTAGTTTGGTTGGCTTGTTTTCCTTCTACTAATTGTCATGACCCAAACTGAAGCGAACACTCTCACAATGAATAGAGCCCAGTATAGAGAGCGCAGACTTCATGGTCTGGTTATATGGCGCTATGGAGGGGACATCGAAATTTCCCTCCGTACTTCTCCAGTGTCAACACCATCCCACTGGCCTTTCCTTCCCTCTTGCTGAGCTATTAAAGACGTGCCACTTTGTATTAGCCAGTCATTGACAGTGACCGCCAGCCTGTGGATGTCAGTGGTCATAAACTTCCCTTCATACTGTGTAAATGTAATGGCATTTATATAAAACGCCTGAATAAATAGGTGACAAGGCTATAAGTTCATAAAAAGTTGCAGCCATCAAGCCATAAATCACATTAATCGTGTATCTCATAAAATAAAAACATTTGCACCGCTTTTGCTTTTTAAAGAATGTGGATAACCAGGCTTCCATGCCGTGAATTTGATTATACAATAAATAGTCTGAATTATGCAGACACTTGGCAATATGTACATATGTCTGATTTGTTCAGTACTAGCCAAAGTTTTGTAGAGGAAATTGGTGCTAGTTTGCTCGAAAGTTGACATTGAATCATAAGGCTTCAGGTCATTGAATAGGTTTTTTTTATCCAGGCTTTTTCCTCTTTTTATAGTTCCATCATTAGAGCTGTGAGTTTGTTGGTAGGTTTGGTGTTTCCTCCCACAGTCCAAAAGATGCGGGCAAGGCAAATTGTACATTTGAAATGATCCAGAATTGTGTTGAACTTGACTTGTTTGATGAATGACTGTCTATTACATTATATTATACAATATTACATTTCAGTCAATAATGACTGTTGACAATGTTGCCATATTGGTCTGTTTTTCATAAATCTTTGCTTGGCTGAACAGTAATATTACAAGTCAAAATAAAAAAGCCACAAAACAATAATGACTCAGTAGCAGAAAATGCATTTATTTATTTAGAACTTATAACATTTGTAGAGGAGTGATTGTGAGATGGTGATATTGAGAGCTGTGGATAGACACACTGCAGAAAGGTGGAGTCGGTTAAATCTATGATACGACAGAATCAGAAAGCAGAAAAAGTCACCTGCTCTTAATCTCCACATCTGTATTCTGCGCTGTGCGTACGTGAGTGGGTTGAAGATAAAAACAGGGAGTATTTGTATGCAAGTGTGTTGAGCTTTTTTTCCATTTAAGTCTTTTGAGAGGAGAATAGTATTTCTAGCAGCACATTCAATAATGGACAGATCTGTAGGTTTGAGAAGAGGCAGTCAGACCGTCATTTCTTTTCATGCTTTTGGTTCGTTTTATGGCACATTGAAGTGACAAAATGGGTCAACAACAACTGTGGCATGGTTTTCTACTGAAATAGAGATTTTTATTAAATGTCTTATATACATGTATACAGTACAGTAATTCTTTTTACAAATATCTTTGCATGTTTGGAAGGTCGTCTATTAAACAACACCCATGGCAGAGCTTTTAGGCTTTTAGGTGATAGTCGAAAGCTCTACCCACTAGGCCACCATGGTACTATTTTTGCCGCTTTGTGCTTGTGATCTTTCCATTACTATTACTAACACATGTAAGATCTCTGGGCTGGATGGTTATATGAACAACGATTGACTGTGACAAGCCTGGTAGGGACTTTTCAGAAACCTCGATCTGGCTGGTTGATAGCATCTGCACAGTCATGGATTAATGCTGATCAGGGTGTGGCCGTCCGTGCACAGAGTTGATTGGTGTATGACTTTGCTTCATACGTATTCGACACGGCTTGGCATAATTTCCAAATCGGCGAGATGATGTTTTCTTTAATATGCTGTGATTTTGGTTTCTCTCTCTAGAGGCTGCATTATTAATTTGCCGTGGTTTTGTGGCAGATGTAATGTATTTCCATGAAATTGCGACTAAAACAGTGAAATGTGACACTGAAGTGCTTTACTTCAATGAAAACTAAGCACAGGGACATGGTGCTCCTAGAATTTTATCTCTTTGTAAATGCACTGAGGGTGAGCTCCATGTTTGGAAGCACTTACATATGTGAACAATTGTTTTCCCTAATGAAACTGAATAAATCTTACCATGGCCATAAAAGGTTTACATTAATGTTAAGATACAATATATTGAATTGATCAGGTTTTGTAAAAGTAATATTTGTGACTTTCCATTAAAAGTTTTATGTGAAATCGTCTTACATAAAAAAGACGTAGCAGTCATACACTTTTGGTATAACCTAATAAAAATTGGAGCCATTAGGAAAAGGATGTGTGCTCCAGAGAGACTTGGTGGCCTGCGATCCACCCCCACAAGAGCTGTGTGGAATGGAGGTTCGTTGCTGCACAGGGACTCCCTGTGCTCTGGACTACTGGAGAGCATGAGTAAGAAGCCTGTGGCTCTTCCTGATGGAGTGCCTGACTGACAGCATTGATCCAGACGGCCGCTTCTCAGCATGGGTATCGAATAGCACTAGATGATCTGATAGGTGATTGATGAAGGGGGAAGAGAACGGGGCAGCTGGGCTGTCGGTAAGAGGTTTACTTTTTTTTTCTTTCGTGGACATCGGAGGAGGTGGAGGAGGCTGAAGGTTTGACCGTGCCAGGTATGCGTAGGCACGTACTTCAGTCCAGCATCTGGCGAAGACAGCTTCTTTTAGAGAGGTCATAATGAAGTAGGGGTGAGATTCCGATGTGGAGTTTGGATTGTAGGTAAGAGCCAGACAAGGTTTCAAGAGGCAGTCGTAATCCTGCACATGTTGGATCTAGTGTGTATTCTAACATTTACATATTGAAAATATGTTTATTTATGATTTGGGATTTAGGTTTCCATGTTGTTTTTTTAAGCTGCAGTGGCTAATGAAAAGATTTGCCATGTTCAAACTATAGACAACCCCATAACAGTGCTATCAGGGACTCAAATAGGACTGCTTACTGGAGAAATTATCTCCAGTGGGAGCTCAGGTTTCCTCCAATGGTCCAAAGACAGTCTGGAGACACGAAGTTATGCATGACTGTGTTTGATGTTGGAAACCCCACACAAAAACCCAACTAAGTCTTGAACCCTTAACTTTTTCGCTGCGAAGAGACAGTGCTAACCCTTTGCCACTATACTGCACACAATAAAAAATATTGAGAGAGGGCCTTAAACCTCAGTGATTCAAATTATAGTCGATTGGAATATAGGGCAAGAACCATCAACCTTCTGATCACTGTGTGCACAAGTACATATATTCATGAATATGAATGTTTTTTATAAATGTTTGACTGAGGCTGCAGATTACATCTATAAATAATTCAGTGATTTTATTGTTGTACCCACCATGTTAGGGACCCACCTTTCTGTTTTGATTTGCAGGTTAAAGATTTGGTACTTTGGAACAGGAATAAACATTACCTCGTCAAAGTAAATTAAATAGCTTCTGACCCTTGTACAATTTACCCCTGAACTCATGATCACACTTAAACAAGTAGAACATCTACCAATTTGTCTTTCCCTGTCACATACAGTATTTCCTGAGAGATATATTTATCTCCTATATAACCCCTCTTACTCTTGTGAACATGATCCTCACATCTGGACCGTTAAAGTGTTCCATGTTGTTTTATAGGTGAAATAAACTTTGTCATTATAGGAAGGGGAAAGGCCACATCAGCTGATTACCACAGATTTGAACCATGTTAGATTTGAGATGACTTAAGCTTAGAGATTAAAAAAAATGTCCATTCAACTTAGTATACATGCATATAGAATCCATGCATATATATACATACACATATATGTATATTTATTTATTTATTCATATCTTGTAGGGACAGTCCTTTATTCTCATTTTCAGTGCTCTTGGATCACTCCTCCAGCAGATCTGAGACAAATAGTGTTTTCAGTGGGAAAGTCCACACATCATAAATCTACCACCTGGGCATGATGTTTCTATTTATTATTTTTGTATTATTTATGACCTCTGATGCATTGCTTCAGCACACAGCCCTTTGAACGCGACAGAATAACATGACATTAGCAAAACACAGATGACATAAGCCATTCTCCAGAACACCCTGTCAACTCATGAGATTAATGCTAACGACTAAATTACCATCATTCTCAAGCGCAGCAATCATCCATTCTGACAAACCATTTATTGGACAGTTCTGCTCATGTACTCATGCACTGTACAGACTAGTGCACCTGGATCGTGTGTTGTTGGGCTGTTTGTTAGCAAACAGTGTGTTAGCTTTGCTGGGAAGACGAATGGCGTTGCGCTCTGGAGATCATTTGTCATCATGTGACTGAAGTCGATTCCTTTTTATTTCAAGCCATTGGAGAGAAGGGTAATGGTTAAAACACATCCCATTAGTTATGGGATGTTTATAAATGTAAGTAGTAGAGCACAAGGTGTTTCTCATCAAGCGTAAATTATAATTTGACGTTTAATTATAAACTTTTTGCCTATGTGGGAAGGGTTGGGTTATAT
>JAOTRQ010000009.1:2401435-2416435 GCA_028565875.1 Hoplisoma paleatum | reverse complement strand
AGACTGTGTTTGTTGAGAATGAGAAGCTTTATTGGTATTGAACACAACTTTGACAAGATCAGATTGTGTTAACTATTCACAAAAAATGTTTATAAGACTAAAATGACCTCTTTTTCCCCACTTCGGTTTTCACCAGACCGTTTAATTAATTCCAGCATATCAACAAGTAAAACATTTGAATGAACCAAAATGTCTTGATATGTTCTTGGTTTGCTCACAGCTCGCTTTCATTAGTTTTCATACATTTTCGTAATAGTCTTGTGTAATTAATTATTTCATACACGTGAAACAATAATACATGCTAATACGTATTTACAAAAATACACATATTTCACACTTAAACATGTGAAATGTATTACTTCAGTTACTCTTAGTGTTTTGTAGATGTTTCATTTAGTCCTCATCCGAATGCCAAAATCTGCTGATCTAGTAAGTAAATGTAATATAAATGTAAATAACATGAAAAATCTTTTTTCTAAACGCCAAATTATGAATTCACATTTCTGCATGAATGTAAGCTCACTCGCAGTAGTTACAACAATTGTTTGTACACTATGAAAGTTCTATAAAGCAGTATAACATTAGTGCTTTAAATCATCTATGATTTGACAAATGTATTTTTCGAGGAAAGCTTTATTTCTATAGGTATGTCCAAAGACGTGTTTTGGGGTAGCACTGTTGCCTTGCAATGAAAAGGTCCTGGATTTGATTCCCGGGTAAAGCGGTTTGAATTTCTTGTGTGTGTATGTTCATGTGTCTGCGTGGGTACCCTGACACAATCCTAACTGTTTTATGTTTTGCAGACACAGTGTTTATTATAAATGTAACATCTTGTATGTATCCGTTAATAGAGCCATTTGCTTTCACAGACACTTAAAAGGATTGTTTAGCAATATTAATGGTATCCTTATGCAGCCCTATTTACATCGTAACTGAGGATATAATTGAAAGCATCTTCTGGAGCCAAACATCTGCATTGTTTCCCTTCTTGAACAAGAAAAAAAATCAGGCTTTCTCCGTAATTCAGTCACTAATGTTTTAGATTCAACATTAGATACAGAGTGGTATCTGTTTCAGTGCAGAACATCTGTAGCTTTAATTTGGTTCAATATATATTTGTTGCTGTTTCATAAAAGTAGTAATTCAGTTCTGTAATTGTACACAGGGAATGGTCGAATGGTTTAGATTTAAGTTTTGTACACTATCTTGGCATTATTTCATAAGTAATATTTTAGAATAAATGTCATAATTTTAGTTTTTGTAGTGTTCCCATCGTGAAAATGTCTTCGTTTCTTTAATTATTTTGATATATTTAATATTTAAGCTGTACACTTTACTTGTTTAACTTGTTTGTATTTGCTCTTAACGGAAATTTTAAATAGATCTTATTACATTTAATAGCACTTAAAATGTTCTGTTAAATGTGGATCTATTTCATGGACTTTAAATAATATCGTTGCGGAATAATTGCAAGACTTTGCAATCATCATTTACTTTTCGGGGAAAAAGAATAAATTGGAAAACATTCCGTGATGGCTGTAAGACATTCTGTTTCTTTCTAACCACAGCTAACGTGCTAAAGCATCTTATCTGTACCTGCAGGTTTAGTTCAGTGTGTAGGCAGATTTACCACCGTGTGCTGGTGTTTTCAGCACTGACAGGCTTTGTTGAAGGAGATCTGCAAGTCATCTTCATCCACTCTGCAAATGTGTGTCTGCGGGGTGTAAATGTTGAGCCTGACTGTGCGAACATGTTGTTATTTTCACACACACATTTTTTTTACCCTGTAGCTACTTTTAAGACATTTTCCTAAAGCTGTACACATGAAGGTTCATGACAGGGTTCAGAATGAGATTACCAAGGAATCCCGGGTTTCTGTTGCCTGCTTTTAGGACTTTGGCATTCCACTCACTCATCCAACTACCCCCCTGCATTGTGACAGCCGAGCCTAGTTCCTCATGACCTTCAGATCCTCTTCCCATTCCTGAGTGACTTTTTTGTGTGTCTAATTTTTTTTGACTTTTTATTGTTAGACTAGATTCAGCATGTTGTGAATACATTCAGCTCAGTGAATTCAATTTTTTAAAAAAGTTAAACAATTTTGTTATTCATGTTTATTGATAAAGATCAACAGATTGATTTTAAGATCAAAGCTCAGATTTACTTGGGAAGCTTTTCGATGTTGCACCAATCACATAGTCAGACGGGTCCAAGACAGGGATTAGGTTCATTTATTTAAATAAAACAGAAATGGTAACACATCCTACCTAAAAATGGGATATATTAAAGCTAAAATTTGATCTGCAACTTTGTTTCTGCTACGTGAAATAGTTCTGGTATATAATTACATAAAATATACTTTTTAAATGCAGAGAATACAAAAGCTTATTTCCCTAAAAAAGAACAAGTGCCTGAGTGGCACAAGACCTGTTAGCTCAATAGCACAGTGAGCTTGATCTCTTGAGATTCTCTATTTTAGGCTACTTATACTACCATTTGCAAATTAAAAAATAAAATACACATTCACCTTGTTTAAGGAAATGAAAATTCATTTTTTTCAAAGATAATTTGAAATAAAATTCATTTATGCTTGAGTTTCTTGCCATTGAGACAAACTTTAGACCAGGACTTATTTGTGTATAAAGTTTGGTTTGTAATTATTGAGGTTGGTGTTGATTAAAACTTTGATATAAAAAGTCTTTAAAGGTGAACAGGGATCTACAGACATTGGCCTTGCTCTGAGAAACCTTTCCAAAGCTGATTTTAGGAGATAAAACTGTCAACACCACACCTGCACAAGCCAACCTGCTTTCCTACAGGAGTGTGAAAATACAAGTTGTTAAATAAAAACAGAGATGAGGGCAAACAAAACGATAAAACTACGATGCTATGAAATAATAAAATGAGGATTTTGTTCTGTTAAGAACAAGTAAGAAATGTATCCAACATAGTTTTGTGTGTGCTAAAGTTGTTGAATGCAGTGTTGTATTTAAAGAACTTACATTTTTGCAGTTCTGTATGAAAACAAAAAAACTTTATTGGTCCGTGTGATAACATTCTAGTTTTCACTTATAATTTAAAGTGTGTATTTTTTTTGTAAGAATGTTAATAAGTGAGATATTTAAATGAAATAAAATGTCAATAATTGCAGATTTCATTTATATTTATAAGTACATATTGCTTAGACATTGTTGTAAGCGTCACCAATGAGGCTTTGATGTCTTTAAAAAAGCAGCTTTATACATGTTTTATGGATAGGGTTGTGAATATTTGGTGTCAAAAGACAAATCTTTGTTCAAATAAAATTAAGAGCATGTTCTCTGCTTATCATTTTGGTGGATATTTTAGACTCACAAGATATCACCATGGTTGATAGACAAGCAATAGGTATAACATTCTCCTTTATACTAACATTTTGTTCAAAGGTTAGAAATCTTAATTTTGGTTAAGATTTCTGTTCTGCAGTTGAGACTTTTATAGAGCATTCACGGTGACTGATGGGGGCATGTCGATGCCTTCTGCCCAAGCTTAGCTGCTCCCAGAACTACAGAAAAGCCCAGTAATCTAAATGTTGACAGACACAGTCCAGCCCGAGGCCTGAAGGATAGAAGGTCAGACATGCACATGTGAATTACGTATGTGGCAGAGGCACGGAACTAGAAAAAGGATGTGCACATTAAAATCAGATTTTTTTGGTTAGGGTTGTGGCAGGTCATGGTAAATTTTGCAAACACTGGATGTAAGACATGATAATACTAATTCATTGTATGTTTCATCCATCTATCACAACAGACTTATACGTCAATGTGTCTAGGCACCCAGTGGGCTATCAGTGTACATAAGTAGTACTAGATGTTAAAATTGTAAGGTTGTTGATGTTGCATTAATTTAAGTGTATATAATTGCTTGTACGCCAAGGATTTTGTCATTCTTTGATGTGTCTGAATCATCATACGTCACTGTAATGTTTTGTAAGGTTTTAAAGATTAACCGCATTGTGCACAGTACTGTACCCGCTACAAAATCAGCTCAATCTTCTGGCTGAGCCACTACATGACAAACTACATATAAAACTTGAATGGATATGTTTGATCGATCACAAAAAAAATGTGGGTATAATGTAAATTAAATAAATTTGCGACTTAATTAATATATTTCATTTAAAATGCAAATACCTTTACAGTTACTAAGTCAGTTCTTTACAAATCAAAAGTTATGCAAACCCCACAAAAGTATAGATAGCTGTCTATTACGGTACCTTACCAATGAAGTCTCACCAGTGGCATAAGCCAGCTGTGCCTCCTCAGAGTTATGTCTGGGGGATGGTCAAAGGCCTGTGCTGGATTGGTACGCCATCCAGGTTATTCTTGCCTTGTACCCAGTGTTTCGCTGTGAAACAGAACCGTTCACGACCCTCTGTAGGATAAAGCAGGTTAAGGAAATATTTCAAAATGTGAAAGAGCATTTGTCCTTTATATAATGTGTGCTGTTTCTTATTAGATGATATGTGTACTGACAAGGACTTGATGTTTACAGCATGATAATTTGATCCGATTCCAGAGCTAGCCTTGATATATCTATATATGCTCCTGTTGCTGATGATTTTGTTTGATTGTTTTCATATTGTTTAATTAAGAAGCGTTTTGTGTTGTGTTTCACGTGTGGTAAAGTTGGCCAACCACTTTTTGATATATTGTTCACTTGGAATTGTTGAAATTGTCTTTATTTACATTTACATTTTTTTTGTAGCTTCATAATTTCTGGGATTTATTCTTGTTTATAGAATGAAACAACGTGGATCATTTTGATCAAGCACAAACCTATACATTAAAAAATTTATTGAAACTGAACATGTATAAGTAGAGAAAGCATGCAACATGGACAGAATCATTAAACTGGAACTTTCCTAATTGATTTTAATATAGGGATGTTTACCCTGAATTTATACCAGAATTTGGACCAAATGCAAAAATGACCTTAGAATGAAATTGGGACACACCTTAATGAAATCATGATTAATCTGCCCTCATTAAAATGACTAAAATTCTATAGACAAAAAACTCACTGTTTAACCACACCAGTGAAACTAAAGTTTTCCATATGTTTATAATTGTTTAGTAATCGTAAGTGACGTTTTATTTACTACCTTTTTAATCAACGTGTTTTTCTTCTTGTTGATCGAGCTTGTTCACCACCTGATGTAAAACTCTTTCATGGCATTTAGCCAGTGATGACTTTAACACATGCGTGAGTAATGGTCGGCTGAACAGTGTATGCTCAGTAATTAGGGAATAGAGTAGCAGTCTGTGGTATGTTAGTGTTTAGCATTGCTGAGACATGTCCTGTTCCTGTCCTGTCAAAGAACACAATTTTTTTTACCACTCACATCTGTGGGAGTCTACAATTAACTTTATTACCTAGTTAAACATGGGTCACCAAGTACACTCTTTCAACCACACACAATACAATGTAACATTATAGTACAATACTGATTATTTATCATATTGTGAAGTTTGCAACATTGAAAACGTTCTGGAAAGTTCCACAATTAGCAGATTTGTGGTAAATCAATTAGTTTAAAAAATGATGTTTCTCGGTAAGAGGTTTTGGACCTTTTAGCATCTTTAATGGCAGGTCTGGCCTTATTAGTGTCAGCATGTGTATGGGTTTGGTGTGTGTGAGGGATTAGTAAATCATTATGTATGATATTGTGAAGAAATGGTACTTGGACTATCATTAATGATACTTGTGTTCTACCATATTTCCTGCGCTTACAACAAGCACACAAATGTGAGCATTACAAGGTTCAGCAAAACAAAGGTGCCAGTTCTGGGAGTTTTTCTATAATTTCTCATTTAAAATGTATAGGTTTTGTCATTGTAGGGGTTTTATTTGGACCCCTTACATCATTTTATTAGAAAAAGTCTTCAGTGCCTGTTTAGATGGTCATAAGTCTGTTTCTGCTCTTGTGCTGTATGTAGAGAGATCATTGGCATTAACTCAGTGACATTCCTTGATGGTTGAGGTGTGCATGAGAATATCCACCAGGATAATTATATACATGTTCTGTCTTTCCCTCAACCCCAGTGCATTGTTAGTATTCTGTGGCTTTGGCCCAGCATAAACACAGCTGTAAATTTTGGTTCTGGCTAGTTGTTAAATATGTGCGAGTGCATGAGTATATTTGCTCCCTTGCTTCTCTTTAACAAAGCACAGACTGCATTAATCTGTTAAACAGTGCCGGTAAAAGTGTGAAAATTATTCAGCGCTGGTATGTAAGTTTTACACTTCCACATTTACTTTGTTTTTATTACGAGACATGTTGCTGCAATGTAATGGCCATGCTTAAATATTTCATAATGAATTGAAAGGAAGTCTAGCTTTCTTTGAATGTAGATGGGTATAGATTGAGAACAAATAAGCAGGCAAAGCTCGGAGTCATGGGATTAGGTAGCAGTAAATCGGAATCAGCTTTCGCTTTATCTATGTGGGGGGGCAGTTTTATCCATTTAAAAATGTATGAAGAACTCTTGCAAGCTTTGTGACTGTGCTATAGAGATTTTTGTTTGTAATATGGATTTTCACACATATTTCAGCTCTTATAAAGTCCTCAACTTTCCTGAAGACCTGCTGTAATCACCTGACCCCATGTGAGCAACATGACCTTCTTGTAACAAGAATGGGAAGCTTTAAATCCCTGACACTCATTAGGCTGATTTTTGTGTTTGAGATTAGTCATTTTAAATGGTTTATTATTACATTTAGTGTACTTTTGACCTAGGCTGGAAAATTAATCCATACTTTTCTACTACCTTTCTCAAATTACTACAATTAATAATTATTAGAACAAGGCCACTATTAATGATCCCGAATCCTGTCATCACTAGCATTTTTATTAGCTACAGGAATAACCTTTTGGTGTTGGGGCCTGCTCCACAAATGTAGTAATGTGTGAGAAATCTTAGCCAACTCTCCATGTTCGCTCTGTTAATGAATATGCTTACATTTTGCTGCTGTAACAACCTTCTTCAAAGATTCAACTCGGATTACCATAATAAATATTACCAAGTTTTATCACATTTATTTTAAATCCAGACATTGGTGGACTTTGAGGTTTGCTTACTATTGTCCTCTTGGGAGGTCTTGTGATATCCAAACTTAACAGAAGGATATCCTGATAATTAATTCAATTTATGCTCTCGACATACATGCAGGTTTATAGTATCTGCCTTGCTGTGTTTGTCTTTGCTGATCCAGGTATTTCATTCTTCTATCTACGGCATACCTGATACAACAAATGAAGCCTGATTTGCAAATTGATTCTATTCGCGGGAGTAATTCTAAAACTATAAACTATGAAGTTCAGAGAAAAACAAAGATACTTCTTCCTTTAAATGCTTTGTTTTAGTAAATTTGTACATTTTGCAAATAAAGCCAATTAGCAATCAGGATTTATGTAGTTTTTCAAAGGTCCTGGAAGGCCATAGGTCCCTATTTTACACATTTCTGATCATTTATATGTATTTAATGAATTATAAAACTAGTGAATTAGTGAAACTATATACACATTTTGTGAATCAGTGTTTACATAACTACAGAGAGCTGTCTTCCAGTCGGCTAATAGGCTGTATTAAATGATAACTTCTAATGTACTATCGCTTTTTCACTCTCGTAATTAAGTCTATTTACTTAGTCTTAGTGGGCTAGCAGTCACCAAACTCAGTACTGGCACTACTACTATTTGGGTGTACCATGACTTTTTGTGTCACAACACTTCTCATTGACTTTCAGTCGTATCTTTTACCCTCTTACACATTAGGTTTTGAGTAGATTCAATATGAATAATATATATTAGGCCCATGACTTACAAATGTAATTCGTTCCAACGGGTTGTTCTTAAGTCAAAATTTTCGTCTGTTAAATCTTTGTTTTCTGGAGGATCCGTGTGACATCCACCTGTCTCATTGTACGTATGAATGTAATGCTTATTTATATGATTCAAACTGATACAGATGCAGAGTATGAGAAGTATGAGCACTTTCCCTTCACTGCTCAGTACAGTCTATCTATTCATTACATCCCTCACTTAAATCATTTATATTTAACCATTTACCCAGGGTTCTTTTGGTAGGTGTGTTTATGCATTTTTATGCTTTGAACATTTGGCACCAATCCATTTTTGCCTTTGGCATATAATGCGTTTGAACAGAAGTGAATGCTTAGGAGCAGTGTGTAGAACAAGAGTGGGATTTAGGATGGGGGTATATTCATTGTGCACATTTGCACACACTGGGTGAGCTTAGGGGTTAGAGTGTAAGCTAAGGAGATTGAAAGGGCATGAACAGAGCGCTGGTAATAGACTGGTATAATCGCCGAGTAAATCCTCCTTGAGCCAACTTGCATGCACACACTCATACACATTCATTCCCTCTCATTTTGGTTCAGGCTCTGTTTTTCATACTCGTCTGGTCACACATCTCTGCCCCTATTTTAGTCTGAACACTCACACACACTACAAATGGCTGACCTTGCCACCCCAGCCCTCACAGTATCAGTAATTGGTGTCATTAGGAGCCCTGAATGTGGCGAGATAATAGGGCAGGCCCACTTGAGCAATTGAGTCATTTAAGAGTGTGATGGGGCAAGGGAAATCATGAAAAGGTTGGTTGAGGTATGAAGGGGGCAGCTTGTTGGGTTCACCATTCTAACACGTTTTTAAACAGGTGCAAAAAATTTTGCACAGCCACTATGCTGTGTAATACAACCATAGTAAGTCCTGTTGTATTATACTTAGATGGATGTCTTACTGGTATTTGGATCAAAGAACTTTTTTATAGGTTTAATGGGCTTCTTTAAAAGGATGCTATTGTATACTATGGTATCATTAAACTATGTCATTAAACTTTTCTTTAAAGCATGATGCTGAGAAGTTGTGTCATCTAATAATACAGTTCAGCACAATTCTTCTGTTTTATTTCTGATCAAAGCAGATGGTGGCTATTGAAATTTCTACATAATTTGATTTGTCACATGCAAATTATAATTATAAGGCTGTTTAGCATTACTCCAAATATCTGGTCTAATTATTTGACCACTGAATTATGTTGAATGGCAGAAAATAGTCGCATATTTCTTACAAATTTGTCAAAGTTATACAAAACTGACAGAAAAATGGCTGTGATTGGGCAAATGTATTAGAACGTAGCAGGAGTGTTTAGCTGTTTTAACTAATCACTATCACAGCCAATCAAAATAAGCCGGGGGGAATAACAGACTGAGATTGGTTAACCATGGCAACCAGTCAAAATTGAGTAATTGAATAACAAACACTCATTAATCCTCCTAACACGTTCACTAATAAAAATACAACTTTTAAATTAGGCAGATTTGTTTGAACTGTCGTGATGGAATGTGTTCGGCTCTATCCATTCATGTGGGACGAAGCATTAACCTGAAACTAAATATATTATAGGAAGCATTCCAAACACCATCTTTGTTTTTCTATGTTGATGTAGATTTAATTGAGCACAAAAAAAGCAAAACCTATACTTGAATACCATTTTTATTTGAAACATATATTTTAATCAATAATTTTGTTAATCTTTTGAGATACAATTTAAACATTATTTTCAACCATATATTATGTCAGATGTTTATTGTTGGGAGAGGTGAACACCTCTACTCTGTTTTAAAAAAAACTTGAATAAAAACTGAGAGTGCCATAGTCGAATTAATTGAATTCATTTTAATATATATGAGCAATAGCTCCGACAAGAATATCTGTACTTAAATGTATGTCATGTCACTTAATTTGCTAAGGCCGACTCATTTGCTTGTACTCATACTCGTCGAATTGACTCTGATGGCAGTAATCACTGTACAGAAACATAACATTAAGCAGGAAATTGAAGGAGTAATGTCAGCTTATATGGTGTGTTTTAGCATATGTGAATGAAGCTGTTATCATTTTCAGAAGAAAATAATGTGTGATATTTTAAAGAAACTTTATTATGAATATTTTATTAATGCCATTGGTGTACACTGAAACTGGAGACCAGAATTCATGGACCAGGAATCTGTAAACAGGAAAAGTTGTGACTTCAGTAAACCCTTCAGGGTGGTCAACATTAAAGTATTAAACAGAAAATACTGGTGAAATCTACTGGACTACAGTAATAATAATAACAGACATAACTATTCCATAAACTTACCCAAGAGCAGGTCTTGCCATTGTTTGTGTGCAAGCTTTCGTTTCACGATTAATTTGCTTGATTTGTTTTCACACGAAGTTGAAATATGAGAATCGCAATTGTTTACATAGCTTGTATTTGAATTAAAATGCCAGTACAAACTACTCTTACAAGCCATCTTTCAGAACCATGTGTGTTCGTGTGGTGGGCCAAGCTAAGAAAATGAGAGCGCAATATGGGGGGAGTAAAGAAACTGTGGAGTGTTTTATTACCTCTTGCCTTTCCTCTCTAGGCTGCCTTTTATATCTTCTAACACTCGTTCTTGGCAAATAGGCTGTTCTAAATCCTAGATTCTGTAATATTCACCCAAGTGGGATGTGGCAGCATTTTTCTCAAAAAGAGGATTGTGTCTGATTGAACCATAATCCAGAGTAATATTTTGAGGTAAAACCGGACAAAAAATAAAACCACCATTAGCTGCTTAATTTAACTAACCTGAGCCGTTTTGAAAATGTGTTGTTTGTAAACAGTGATATACAAGTAAATAGTGTGATTGCATCTATAGTGACTTCGTTGCTAATGTTAAATCAAATCCGCATATTTGTTAATATAAGAAATTATTTTTTTTCTGAAACAATAGTATATTTAAACATGTTTTGACGGCCATAAAAGGTAGTCAGATACTTCTATAAACCACCCAGCTTAAACTCATCATAGCACTTAGCGTGAGATAGAATTAGACATTCTCTGTAGGAAATAAAAGAGGCACTGCGTGTGGCCTGTTCCTCATTCGTGCAGCAGACAGAGAGAAAAGGAGGGTTTTGGAGCTGCAGGATGTTTTGAGTGGTGGGGCAAAAGATCCTTTATAAGGTAGTCTCCACTCCTTACCAGTTTTCAATTCTCCCCATGCATCTCACGCTGTTGCTACAATATAATCGGTCCAACTGAGTCTCATAAACATCACACAGTCAAACTGAGCCAAATCAAGATCATTCTGAATAAACCCCAAATGAGTCTTTTCTGTCAAGTCACACACTGCCAGAATTTCTGACACAAGCTCTGTTTTTTGTCATCAGGATCTCTCCCTGTGTTTTCCCTTCATACTCCTTTCTTAGTGCCTGTTTTCCATATTTTTCTTTGTTTGCAGTAGCTTCATCATCATAATAAACGGTCTATCTTCTTCTCATTCTGTCGAGCTTCTACTCATTCCTAAACTTCCGTCCCTAAACTCTTTCTTTGTATTATTCAGTTCAGTATAACTCCCTGTCTAGAGTTGGGGCTTAACGCTTTTGCTGTAGGCACATTACATACCTGATTAACCCCCATTGTTGGCTAGTTTACTAAAGCATGCAGACTATAACACATGTAGACCTAGACACGGACATTTTGCATCCTGAAAAGAAAATGCGCTTAAAATTGAAGGGTTGTTTTCCCCCCCCAATACCACTGTCTTACTTATAACCGCCTTCTCTTTCTCCTGCTCTCAACACCTCTCTTCATTCATCCACCACTCTCCTTCCTTCACTCTCTCGATTACGATGAAAAGATGGAATCCAACCCAGCCATTAATGTGGATTAGTGAGGTAGAGAATGTTTGTCAAAAGGCCAGGCAGATCAAAGATGCCAGGCAGCGAAGCAGAAACTCTTTCCTTGATACAGCAGATACCAAGTGCAATAGCTCACTAAACCATCTGAAGCTATGTAACAAAATGTGCTTCAAAGCAAAGCAGCTCACTTCACATTGAAAGATAAGAGTGTGACATTAACTTTTACTAGAACCATTTGTTCTTTTTCAGAGAAAGAATTCTACTTGTGTTTCTTTAATGTGGTGACGATTGTGCGATTGCAAATGTATACTAATCCCAGAGATCAGATAATTTTGTTAAAGATATCAAGGTATGTAATAAATAAAGTAGGCCATTACAAAAGGAAAGGGGAGGAGGCAGAGGGTGATAATGATTTTTATAGTAAATTTTTTTTAATACATTGTTTAATACATTGCATTTAATACATAATACTTAAGTCTATCACACTTGCAGTAGATCTAAGCAAAAATTCACTAATATCCACTGCCAAGACATTGAGAAGTTGACCTGATTCCAGAGTATTTAAGTACTCCAGCACAGTCACCTTTTTATAATGTTATACCTTATTTAAATGTTACTTCAGGTTACAAAACACCTGAACATTTGTGTTAATTGCTTAAAACGTTCTTTCATTTAGCAGAACCTAAACTTTCCAGCACCATAACTAATTTTTCACTTTTGGGCCTTTAACCCCCAAATGCTCAAAATCGTGTTGTTATAATATTGCTTTGGATAAAATAGTATTTGCTTAACTTAATGTAAATGTAAATTTCTACCACTGAGCTAACACTGCCCAAAGAGTGTATCGTGTGCCCAATGTTTAGTAAATAAATGATTGTTAATACTAATAAAACAAAACTAAAGTATGTTATTAATTGCATGTACTACCTTATTTATCATCCAGTGCCATTCCTTAGTTTATATCACTTGATGTTAAAAGATTTTTTAAAAAGATATATATTTTTTCAAAGTGTGTGTGTGTGTGAGTAAGATTTTTTTTGATATGTTGTTTGGCTGGTTTTGAAGCAGTAAGGACGCACCACTCATTACAGAGGTATTGCATGCCTGTCCCCAGATGGCACAGTGCAGAAGCCATACTGTGTTTCAAACCGGATGAACATGTTGATCTATTGTAAATCATGCCTTCCTTAGAACAGCCAAGCTAAACAGTTCTTGTGAATGGAGCTTCTGCTGGTGTGGTCCCCGTTTATTTGCTTACACATTCATTTGGTTTTCTGGTTTTAAAGATCTATTTAGAGCTTGTACAGACTTTTAGACTCAAGCAGCAACACCAATGGAAACACTACATCCTGGACGTGGCAGTTGCTTTACTGTACATCTGACTTAGAGTTGGATTTTGTCTTTGTCTGATTCATTCAAGTATTTAGGAAAACATACAGATAAATTGATAGATACAGGTAGTCAGTAAAATGTAAACATACTAGCCATCAGACTAACACTAGACTTGACACTGGTTCTTCTCTCTTAACATCTACCGTTTAGCACTATTCTGTAGATAAACAATTGCTGACCAAAGTCCATTTTTAGTTCAGTAAACCCCCAAAATTTGTGCGGCTTTTTTATTTATTTACATTTTCAGCAACTTACAATTACTACGGAACACCATTTGAGCAATTGAGGTTTAAGAACTGGTGACCTTATGATCACTAGCCCAGTACCTTAACCACTAAGCCATTACTGTACATTCCTGAATTGTAACAATGAATTGTGTTAAAATGCAATTTTTGTTGTGAAATATTTTTGCATAAATGCATGTTTTCAGCTTTATACATTATGCCTCCAAAAAGAAAGATTTCTAGAATGTAAATTACTGACTTACTTAATTCTAATTCAATTCAAATTTTATTTGTCATTACACATATACAGATGTACAGTACAACGAAATGTTTCTCTCCCAACTTGTCTGGAAGTTATACGGCGCCCCTGGAGCAGACAGGGTTAAGGGTCTTGCTCAAGGACCCAACAGTGGCCGTGTAGCAGAGCCTGGACTTGAACCCCCAACCTTTGGGTTCACAGCCCAACGCTCTACCATCTAGGCTACACTGTCCCCTGTTTATACTGTAATTCATGTAAGCACATTTGCACATTTAATTAATTTTTTTAAATGTTAAATGTATGAGTTTTCATTATTAATGAATAATATTGACTGAAGATGATGAACAGTTACAGATGATTTACAGTTACTTGGGTGGCACCACCTCTCATCTAAATTATATGCTTAATAATTTTACACTCGAAAAAAAGTATAAACTGCCACAAACAAATTCTGACACTGTGGGAATTTCCCCAAACTGTTATTAGTTTGATTCCAAGACTCTGAACCATGACTTATGTAATTACTTAATGGAAAGAACATTGTTCTTGGGGACCTTGGTTTGAGCCTCGTCTCCAGACAGTCTTTGTGTATATAGCTTTTATCCAAATCTACTTTTCCCTCCCACCTCTGAAAACATGCAAAAGGTAGATTCCCAGCTCTAAACTGCCTCTAGGTGTGAGTGAAAAGGGGTGTGTTGCAATTTCATTGATTTCTGTCCTGCCTTCTTTTTTTCTTTTTTGTACTCTGTCCTAAACCAGTAAAGAATAGAATGAGCATACATGAAAGACAAATAAACAAATGAAATTTCTGCATGTCTGTAACTTAGTAATGACTTGATAATGTGTGGTGACATGTATTGAGTGCTACTGGGATGTAATTCACCAAACTGTGATCAAAAACTGTGTCTGTCCAAATGCTTAATCACTCAGGGCCAGTCCATCAGGAAGGGCATCATAAATGGTGACCCTGAAATATAGGAACAGCCAAAAGAAAATACACAGAGCAGTAAGAGAAAGTTCCATTACGTTAGACTAAGCTAGTATTTTAGCACCTGTGTCTAACACTGTTTCTCTGGAATAAATTTTTTGTCAATTGTCTCCTGTAAATATCTGTTACTATACATTTTTGCTGCCATCACTTATCTGCCAATATTGGGATTGGTCATGGTATAGAGACACAAAAGACTGAGAATGAGAGACATGCAAAAAGGAACTTCACTTCAGAAGAAAGAGTGCAACAAACAGTGTTAGCAAAATGACACAGATGAAGAGTGAGATCTGCTGACAGATGTTGAAGAAGAGACAAACATGCAGACAGTGTGTGTGTGTGTGTGTGTGTGTGTGTGTGTGTGTGTGTGTGTGTGTGTGTGTGTGTGTGTGTGTGTGTG
>JAOTRQ010000009.1:2364953-2388590 GCA_028565875.1 Hoplisoma paleatum | reverse complement strand
AAAAACGGAGCTTAAATACAAACGG
Source organism: Hoplisoma paleatum (assembly GCA_028565875.1). Classification (NCBI taxonomy): domain Eukaryota; kingdom Metazoa; phylum Chordata; class Actinopteri; order Siluriformes; family Callichthyidae; genus Hoplisoma; species Hoplisoma paleatum. Next base: position 2,388,565 of record JAOTRQ010000009.1, on the reverse strand, counting down.
AGTTAATGCAAAACCGGGAACAGCTGTGTGTGTGAGGGAGTGCGCGTGCGCAGAACTAGAAGGCGGGAACTGTGGAAATAGAAGGAGAGACCGACGCGGGATTTCTCACAAATATAAAAACAAGGTCTAATTTACAAAAGCCTTAATTTAAAACAAAAGTATCAGTAAACTTCTGAGGCGTTTTTAAAGAAATAATTGGTTGCTATTAAGTTTAAAAAAACATTGATGCTATACATGCTTTGTAATTACCAGGACTTGCTGTTTATTTTACTCTCTATATTTTCATGAATCATCCCTCATTTGAAACGTTTACACGTTTCTTTGCTGGGGATTGGTGCACTTGTAAGAATCTTGTGCCACCATTTATCCACTGTTGAACTACCAAATAAATTACAATTGACTTTTATTTCATATATGCTCTGTACTAGTGGAAATATATATTTTCAAATAGCCTGCCACATTGATAATGATTTACAGTTTGGGGTTTGCAGTATAGACTATTATGTCATGGCTGGACAAACGGCTTAGCCAATCAGATTTAGGGACTGCAACTACCTGTTTTTAATTCCAGACAGTATGAGCCCGAGATAGTTTACGTTTTATACGGTTACATGTATTAAAACACATCCATTAAGGGATTCGTGTGATATCACTAAATGATTACAGGAATCGGGAAAATTTCAGTGCATTTCATATGAGGGAACAAACCTATCCTAAACACGCATGACCAGCCAACCTCACATGGCTTTGTATCGATAACAGTTCATCACCAGCAGATACAGCCACATAGGCACTTTCTGTCGAATATGGTTAAATACATTCAACTTTACTGAAAGGTGTACTCATTTGATCTGGCCTATTAGTCATAGTAATGTACAATTTGCAACCAGACAGCCCATAACTAGTGTTCACTAGTGTGTGTGTGTTATACTGTATGGATTGGGTTAACTGCAGAGGAGTCATTTCTATGTGTGGAAAAAGCACAGTGGTGAAAAGATTATTCAAAACTCTACATAAAGGTTCGTATTCAGCTGTCTCATACATAACTGTTCATAAATACAGGATAACAGGGGCGTGTAAACATTTAATAATACCACAGTGTAGACTTTGCGGCTATATTCATAAGACACTCCTACCAACTCCCACTGTGTCTGTGAGCTGGACTGGCCACCTCTAACATTTTTTCATGTTTTTGAAGAGTTGGACAAAAGAAAATGTAATTTATGCTTATCAGCTAGTCTCTTCTATAGTCTCTTCTATCCTACTCTACTGCCAGTCTTGGATCTTGTTTTTTTTCTAAGGCTAACTAGTGTTCCTGAATTTAAACTGCAATGTTCAGGAAGCTATGTTAATTCGAGTATTTCTTTAGTAGACCAGTGTAGTAAGTCATGCATCACATCGTAACACAAGCACACTGATCTGGATTAAAATAACACCCCAATAACTGAGCCACGTCAAACATAACTTTGAGCCATTGTTTTTGCAAATACATATATTAAAATATTATTTTTAGTTTGAAGCATTATTTTGCCAGGCTTTACAACGGATCTGCCTAGTGGCCTCCGCTGTTAATGCTTCATGACCCCAAATCATCAGCCATTTCATCCCCACTCTGGGAGCGAGAGAGAGAGAAAACAGAAAACAGAGACTATCTGGATGAAGCTGTGAGTGTTCCCTTTCCCTTAGTGTGTGTGTGTTTGCAAAGCGGCGCCACTATTGAGAGGCAGGCTCTAGGGAGCCCGGCGCTAAACTTGATCAAACTGGTCTATTTGTCTTAAAGCCTTTGGGACCTGCCTCACTTCCTGTTGTGTGATGCCGCCTGTTCCACATCTCTGACACAGAGCAGCCAGCCAGGTCTTTAAGCCAGTAGAAAGAGAGAGCAAAGGAAAAAAGCTGTGTGTGTATGTGTGTGTGTGTGAGAGAGAGAGAGAGAGAGAGAGAGAGAGAGAGAGAGAGAGAGAGAGAGAGAGCAGAGGAAAAGAGTGAGAAAAAGTGCGCATGCAAGAGAGAGAAGCATTCTGTGGGCACAAAGCACATTATGTCCTGTGCTCGTTCTACAATGTTTTCTTTTTCATATTAAAACCTTGAAGTTCAAACTGACATCCCAAGACAACATATATTAAGTGTGTTCTTTATGGGGGTTTTTGCATAATGTTTGCATAAAAAACTAACCTTTTTACACAAAGATTTAAAGTAGCAGTGCAATAGTAAATTTGCTAATAAAAATTATTTGAAATATGAGTTGAATTTGATTTACTTAAAAAAAGAATATTGACAATTTTTTTTAAATGCAGCTCACTGGTAAGTGTCACTATAATGAGCTATTTTTAGAACAGGCCCGCGGGCGACTCATGAGGTCCTTTTATATGACCTGGTGCCCGCAGGCACCACGTTGGTGACCCCTGGTGTAAAACACATCTCTACAATGCTACATCACATCTGATTTGCATTTCCGCCCACATATATAATCCCTACATATATAATAAGTATGTGTCACATGGCAAAAGTACTATTGTATCACTTGGTAACATTTTACCATCTTTATTTAGTTTGTTGTTTATTATTGTGGGTGGTTTTGTTCCTAAGTGGAGCCGTGGGGGGTTTCTGCTAACACGCCAATGCATTTTGTCTAAACTCCTTGTTTGAAACTTGGCATTGCCACCAAATCGCCATGAAGATGCATTGTAGTGCCAGTCCCAAGCCAGAATAAACAAGAGGATTTATCACAGGTTACCCCTCCAGTTTCTCATTTGCAAGTTTTTGAACTGTGGGACAAAATCACACCAACAGTTAACCCACACGGGCACACGGAGAACATGTAAATTCCACATAAAAATAACCTAAACCTCAGCACTTTAGGAACGGACTATTCTCAGACATCAGTTACACGTCTGTGGTCCAGGTCATATAATCCCTGAAACCCATGTTACTAGTTAGTCACCATAGTTGCCTGTGAGCACTCAGAAAACTTAAACCAAGTCGATTATGATTTGGCCCTTAATACAATTGGTCATGGCTTTATGCTTACCTTGTTAATTTGAGTATCTAAAATTTAATTAGGTCTGTCCATCCAAATATTTCAGGATGGTGCTCATGTTTTGGCTCATCAGTATTTGATTCCATTCAATTTAAAACCTTACACTACCTACACTACTAAATATATGCTTGAATTGTGTTAAAAATGAGCATATGACCTCGTAAAAATGCCATTAACCTCTCAGATGATTCTGCGTGACTGTCAGGCTGATTGTAACCTCTGCTGAGCGCTGGTGGCCTGTGGCTTTCGAGGGCTGGGCCCATGTGGTAAAGAGGCTAATGCATTTGTGTGGAGAGATCGAACTGGAGAAGTGTGCCTCCCCCTGTCATCCATCTCTCATCCCATCTTTTTTCCTCTTTCTCTCTTTGTTTCTCTTGTTCTCTGGCTGAGAGGACGCCGAGCACCACACAGTACTCATGCCCTCTCTACATCCCACACATGCTTCCGTCAAAAACATGCACTCACAAACACAATACCTCACTTTGTGCTTACACTTATCCTTCAGGTTTCTTTCATGTATACTAGTGGCACCTACAGAAATGCATTTTATGCCGCTAACCTTTTTCATGATGCAGAGAAAATGTATAATCAAACACAGTACAAGCGCGCTGTGTGCATTTGCATATACAATTTAATTGCACAAGTGCACACATTTTTTACACAAGTGCACACAGCTATGATTTTGGGAGGAAATCGATTCATCACAAGTTTAAGTTAACAGATTTGCTGCCAGTATTTAGATTATGCAAAACATTTATACTAAGTAGCATTTGTAACAATATGAATTGCAGAAATAGTATTAAATGAATGAATCTAAATTCAAATCGTTCTGATTAAGCTAATGTTTTTATGGGGCAGTATATGAATAAATATATAAAAAACTTTCCTGAAACTGTATATGTGTGTCTAAAACACTTGCAGGCAAACCAAAGCTGACCAAACAATCAGAAGCATTTCACTCACTTGAATGTTTTTGGACTGTGAGAGGAAACCCGAAGTAAGCCCACACATACATCGGGAGAACATGCAAACAACACAAAAAGTACCCGTACTGTCTCACCTAGGGATTGAACCCAGGATCTTCCTCCTGTGACATCACAGTGCTATTTAAATTCTGTTCCAATAATCCAGCAAAAATGAGGATCATCTTGTCAACTAGGACCTTACTAGTGGAAACTGGTGCTCACATATACAAAAATGAATCATTTACAGATACATGTATAATGTCATGTCGATTTGGTATAGTAACCATGTTAAATTGTATATAGGCCATTTTTGTAAACAATATAACAACAATGTAATAATGTTCCCATGAAGTGAATGATCCGCAGTAATTTCATCCTCTTAAAGTTTTCTGAGCTCAGTTCAGCCTGTGCAAGTGCCAAAAATGCTTTTCAATAAGTAAATCATTTTTTTTTCATATTATTCATATGTGCATATGTTTGTATTTAAACCGTTTTGTGATTAGTAAATTTACATGTATTTAGATGATGCTTGTTATTTTAACATGTAACGAAGTACAGCAACTGAAGTTTGCTGTGCGCAGTGTAAGTGTACACTCCAGTTAGAGTTAAGAGGATTTGAGATGATGGTTTTCTGATAGTGATGTATAGATTTATGTGTTAGAAATAGTTAAGACCATGGTGAACCATTTTTTGTTTTAGTTTACTTTTTATATTTATGGCTAAATAATTCTAATCGCTATAAACACAATATTACTATGTGAAAAAAGAAATATTTTACTCGCACAAAAATCTAATTTGATACATTTTATTCTCAATTTGTACAAATTTGACAAGGTTAATTTAAGGTTTGCGTTAACACAATAAACGACAGTCCTAACATATTAATACATATATAATTGATTATAACATTTTACTGCATGTTCTTTTGAGACTTAATTTTTTGCATGTATGTAGAGCATTAGTTATTAGCATGCATATAATAGATGCCATTATAACCTGCATTTCCATTCATTCAAAACGCCTTTTTACATACCGTGCATTGCGTGTATTCTTAGTTTATTGTCTGAGCTTTCTAGAGCTAAAATATGCAGAAATATTACAAAAAGAAACTAATACTTAAGTATTATTATGAAACATGATTTAATCAAAACCAAAAGCAAACTACTAAATTTTATCTACCTCACTATTCATAACAGTATAAAGCTATTTAAAATTGTTTCCATTTATTACTGGTTCGTTTTGTTGTTGGTGGTGTATTGACATAACCTAGTTTGTTTACTGCTACAAGAGGTCAACGGTCAGCTTGTTATGTAAATGACAGCGTAGTTTCCACTCCTTCAAACGTAATGAGAGAACATGGCTTAAAGAACCTGGCTAATGTAATGTTTGTGACATGAGATTAATTTTACCTGAAACTAAAGACAGCATCAGGGTGAAAAACAAATGGTATAAAATATTACTCAGTCTGAAATTATTAAAAACTTTAAACATGTCTGCTGTGCTTTTTGATCTATGCCATCCACCGAGGTGGCAGCATTACCCATTTCAGGTCAAGTTAGAAATCATTATTTATTACAAAGAAATCTACAAAGTTTATAATTACAAGCTGTCCTCCAGTGTTTAAATGAGCATTATTCTTGTAAGGTTTTAAACCCAGCACTTAAAATTCTTTCATGCAAAGATTGGCACATTTTTTACAATACATATGAATGCGAATACAGCACAGTACATGTGTACCTGCCACTTAATCCTATCAGTGCAACAGAGCAAACTGATGCAATGATGGCTTTGCACTGTCAAGAAAAAAACCCCAGAAAGAACTTGCTATAAAATATGTTTAATTATTGTTTTTTGAATAATGAGAATGTGATTGTTGTGCATTATGCAAAAGAAGCAACGCATGGATGCTGTCTTAAGCTTCAAGAGCATGAGCAATCGGACATGATCTCGTTTATGTTGCGAGGTATTTTGACTGTTTCCATTGCTCTCTCTTTTTTATGTGCCAAAAAGGGTGCATGAGTGACAGCTTGGGCACTGTGACTTTAGCCCCAACCACTCACAGATCCAGCAAGGTCAGATGACAGCAGTCAACCTCTGTCCCACCCTCGCAGAGGAAACTTGGCATCTAGCAGCCAGCAACCAGCTTATTCAACAAACTCTCACACGCTGAAGGCAAAGAGCCAAATTACAGCTAGATATTATGCTTTAACTGTTTAAAATTGTCAGATTTTTTTTTTTTTAAATTGTAAATGGACAAATAAAAAACACTATGTATAATATTGGCATTGAATTAATGACACATAAGCTATGTTAAAGGATGAGGCATGTTATTGAAATTTGTCTATTTCTTTAAACTTTATTGTAGTGCACATTCAGGAGCTGTGCAATTGATTTAGCTAACCCACTACTGCTGGGATCCAGGATTTGAATGCATGGTTCTGGCCAGGATGTTGCAACAAAGCTCTTTTATCTTAGCTTTAATTTTGCACCAATAATGTTTATTTCAATCCAGTAAAAGGTTTGCAACTCTACGCTTAGATTATAAGTTGTTATTAGCTAGTTGTTACATTTGTTTACCTACAAATAACTGCACCAGATTGTGTCAAATGAATATAAAATATTATATAGTTATTTAAAATTATATTTTATGACTGACAATTGGTGTTGCCAATTTCAAGTTCTTATGGGTAAACACATTCTATAGAACACATTTACAGTAACTGCAAAATTTAAGCATTAGCATGTAATTAATTACTACAGACAGACTAGATTAGAAATAGGGTACTAGATGTTCAATAGCTGGAGCTTTTATTTGTAGTTATTTACTGTTCTCGGTCATTTGAACCTACAAACTGGATTAAAAGTAAAGCTGAATACATTTTCATACGTGCACCGTGCCGTTTTAAGCCAGTATGCCCATCTGCTGAGGTCACACAGGACTGTTGCACTGCACATTCACTTTTCACAAAGCAAACTCAAACGATGACTCACGAATTCCTAACTCTTTTCCAAAGTTCTCTGGCTGATACTAAGTAGACACCTTCTATATTTTCAGCCACCAGACAGTCATACGGTGACTTTTATACTCTACAAACAACACTGTCAAATTTAAGTCATACAGAAAATCCCAATTTTCACTGCTGTTGTCAGCATAGTCAATTGTGGCTCATGAGATAGGAGTTGCACCCCCTTTTGAAACTTCAAAGCCTTGTGCTGTAGGCCTGCGACACCTTGACGTGCCAGTGCTGTAAAAGAAAAGCCCTTGCAGGTTGTTGCAAATGTGCTGACTCCTTTGTTTGAAAGATCCTGCTCCCTAATGATCTTTTATAGCCCATTATTTTGCAAGGAATAAAAAAATATATAGCATGATACTTTGCCCAGAGGTACATTCAAAGCTTTTAAAGTTTCACTGATGTGCTTAACCCGAATAAAATAAACGTATTAAGAATTGATCCACAAATCAGAAAACAATAGGATTTAAATTTTGCAGTATAATATCATGACTTGTTAAAGCATCAACTACTTTTTAACTAAGAAGTTAAACCATTTTTGGTTATATCTTCCCTAATTTATTTCGGAAATGTTCGATTTTTCACAACGACAAGTCTTTTTGCACATCTCACATATATTACTGAAGCCATATTGTATACCTCTCAAAACATTATAGGTGCGTATTTAAAAACAACAGTAAGATATTATTATTATTAAAGACATGTTAAATATTATCACTGCGATATGTATGAGTGGCCAAGCAAAGGTTTCAGTGATCACATCTTTAGGCACATGGCAGTTTTGTAGCAGCCTGTTAAATTAAAAGGTATATCATCATGTACTGGCTGGCAATGGAAATCTTACCGTGAAACAAAAGTATTAAAGTGATCATGTGTAGACTTTTCTCTAACTTGCTGGTCAAGAGACCTGCAGACCATTCATGCTCAGTGATGGAGGAAGGGGAAAGGCTAAAGAAAAGCTGAAGAGATTTGAATAGCGGTGAGGAATGTTTAAAAGTGTCCGTGGGGGGGTGGAGAGAGAGACTGCCGCCTTTTTTATTTAAAGATTTGAAGCTTGAGAGAGACTCGTGTGGTGTTAAAAACCGATCTTTCAACCTGTATCGGATACAATTGTCGTAACAATGTCGCTGTTTAACTACAAACAATGGCTACGTTACCGATTTTACTATTACAACGCTTCAGACACATTAATGCCAAAAGAAGCAAGTAAACACAAATAAGTCTGAAACAACAAATGAAATAACGAATAGTAACAGGAAATAAAAAAGATCGCAGTCGTGGTTTGTTTTTGTAACCAGAACGCGTGGTGTTTGGAGCTGATTTGTGTTATGATTATGAACGTCTCTGACATTAATTACTAAAGCCTTCTAACTAGCACACAAGCTAATCAAAGAGAAGCATCCATTTTGTTTGCGCCTTGTAAACAACGTCAGACCACCCGATAAAATGTCAGAGAATTGAACTTAATCGCGCTGTCTTGCGTAACGTCTCAGGTGTCTTTAATATATGGTTAGAAGCGACAAACCCACATTCTGGAAACCAAAGTTCGCGTATAGAAGCTTAAACGCACTTCGGTTCTTGCGTAATAACCGCCGTGTTAAATCAGTCGTAAAGCTAAAAACACAAACATGAAGTCTCCCGCTTTTTTTTACACTTCAGTACAGATACAAACTCCGAGGGTGTTTTCTAATTATATAAATATCAACTTTATTGTTTGCTGTAAGAATATAAAACAATTTATTTCTTTTTTTTACAAATACATACAGTACATTTAAACGCAGTAGCTTTTCAGCAGGACTTAGTACAGGTCAATAAATCATCTAATAGCCTTTAGTTCTTACCCGAGATTCACGATTCATTCGTTTAATGTCCTTCTGTGTGAATTTAAACAGTAATTTGTTTAAAAAGGACAAACATGATCAATATGATATAATTTTGGTGTAATCTCTATACTAGGAGTAAGCAAAATAAAACCATAATGAACTGTATCGGCTACTGATAAGTGAGAGACATTTTCTGGACAATATTCACTTCAATTTGAAGTAGGATGCCCTGAAGAACAGCCTTCAATTGAACAATATCTGCTTACATAAGCATGAATACATTAACAGAGAGAACCTCACATTCCACGCTTGAATGAAGGCTAAAATTCAAACTAAACCGAATTAAAAAATAGAAAAGCTCTTTGTATACAAACCAGTATTTATCCGTCTTTGCATAAAACTCAATTCAGTCCGAGCTGAGCTGATCTGTGCTTCGACTCTGCGCCGGTTCAGTCTTTTGTTGGCCATTTTAGGAGAAATTACCAAAGGTAGTTAATCTCCCTTTTGCTTTTCTTAAGCGAAAACGAGATGGGGGGATGGGATGTTTCATAGGCACAATTTAGCTCCATTCTCAGAATACATATTAAAGTTGCAGTATGTAACTATGACAGTAAACATTATCGATTGTGCTGCACAAGACTTTTCTAATGGTTGTCAAATGGCAACTGCACTATATTAATCACATTAATATAAGTTAGTACTAATGTTTTGTGCATCAAGCTGTGATATACATATAAAAAACTCCTTCAATTTTCACCCTATCAGTCATATTTTAAATTCATTTAAACAACTTTCAACCAACAAAACTAAAACGGCTACTATACTGCAGCTTTGACATACATGAACGAGGTAGCCAAAAAAGTTTTGTGTGAGTTTAAAATATGTTTTCAGCTGCAGTACATGTATAACATTTGGTAATAATGTTGGTTTTTGGAGACCCGTTTGGTTTATTTAGGTCATTGCAAATAACTTGCATACTAAATACATAATTAAGTTATATTGAGATAGTTATTAAAGTGGTATCAGTATGTGATGATTGACCTATGAATACAAAAATATTTTCCATAACATTTTAGGCAGCTGAAATGCAGTGGGGGAGCATGTTTTAATGTTACATACTGCAGGTTTAATATTACAATGTTAAGTATTAACACATATTAGTGTTGCACACGCTGGTCACATTATGAACTTCTGAAAATATTGTTCATGTGTCTTTCCCCAAATAAGTCTCAATTTATGTTTTATGAAAACCCAACAATGACGTTGAGTAAATGGAATTTCTCATTTTTTAAAAATAATGTAAATTCCCCACCCACATGCCCCTCCCTCAATACAGAACATCTCACCAAGTTTTACCGCACTTTTTCACTTTCAGTCATCTGCCATAGACCCAGGTTTAAAACTTTAAGGCAAGGAAGCTGCGTTATCCTCTCCAGTCCCCTCTTCGTGATTTTTGTACATCCATACAAATCAATTCCTGTCAGTTGAGTCAGATGGTCTGCAATGAGCTCAAGACCTTTGTCCGTAATCCGAACACACTGACCAATATTAAGTGTCCTTAACTCGTGCATTTGACGCACCATCCGGTTGATGCCATCATCACTTATGTGGCACGAACACAGTGAAAGTGACTTGAGCTGATACAAGCCCTGTGCGACATACGCCAGGCTTTGGTCACCAATTTTGTCACAGAACGAGACGTCCAGTCCGGAAAGCCGCAGCGTTCCCATAGCAAGGTGCATGATGCCAGTGTCACTAATGTTGTCACATGAGCGAAGATTAAGACTCCAGAGGCTGGTCATATGGGACAGATGAATCATGCCGGCGTCAGAGATGCCACCGCAGAAGCTCAAGTTCAGGACTTTGAGCCTGACCAGACCCTTCGAAATATGCTTTAAGGACAAGTCGGTAAGCTTTTGACAGTCCTGTAGCGTGAGGTACTCTAGACTGAGGCAACCCTCTGCTGCGCTCCGGGTCATGCCTGCCAGGTGGCCTATGCCCACATCGGACACATGACGGCAGCTGCGCAGGTTCAGGCTCTTGAGTCGGTGCAGACCCCAGGCAATAAGCAGCAAGCCAGTGTTGGTAATATTGCTACAGCCTCCCAGCTCAAGCACCTCCAAGTTCTTTAAGTACTGGGCTATCCTGCCCAGACTGGAGTCTGTGATCTGCTTGCATAAGCTCAGGTTGAGCACACGTAAGGAGGAGATCTCCTGGACGAAAGCATGCCCCAGGCCGTTGTCCGTCAGGTTGTAGCAGCCACTCAGGTTTAGGCTCTCGATGTTGGGCATACCCTGGATCACGTAGCTTAGGCTGCGCCGTAGGCTCAGGATCTGTACCCTTCTGATGCCTCTGGCCTGGAGGCTGGGGAATAGCGATGGGTTGGCCCTCCTCAGATGCAGCTTGGCTTCCACCCCCCTCCACACGGACTTGTGGTAGGACGCGTCCCTCCACGCCGTGCACACTTGGGCTACCCGGCCTTTGTCTCTCACGTCTAAGTAACTGAAAATCATGGCTAAAATCTCAGGAAAGAGACAAGAGACGTGAGTCTCCATCTTAATGTAAAGGTGAAAATATGGAATACCTTGGTAAACCCACCGACGTATTTCTTTCACCAGTAACTTTAGTCCTCAAACCACTGCTTGTTAGTCTCGGCTACATTTAACTCAACAAATAAACTCCCAAACCAGCGTATCCGTTGAGGTTTGATCCAAAGGATTTAAGCAAAGAAGCTTTTAGTCCAGCAGAAACCGACAGTAAACGGAGTGGAGACACTGGCGCTCACACAGCGCTGCTGCTGTCCATTATGTGTTCAGATAACCGTCTTCGCTCTACGCGAGGATCCAGGCGGTCGTACATTTTCCAAAGATTTTCAAAACTGCCGCAAACCGAAACTAAGAGACAGAAATTATAAGCGATTTAAACGTCCGTTCAGACCGCTATCCGTGAAAAGGACAGCGCTTTCGGTTCGCATACATTGCCAAGCCGAGGGGCTTCCTGCTGCCTTTGTCTGATCTTTTCAAACTGACTTGGCAGGGCCGTTTGCACTGCGCTGCTGTGGGGGGAGGCGATCGTTTCAAACTAAATCTTACATTTCTCATCTGGAAAATAAATACATTCTTAATTAAATATTATGTGATAAGTAAGAGATTCCATGTTGTTATTCATTTTTTGTTTTACAAAAGCAAAACCCGAATACATACTTTTTAGTGTGTTTTTATTCCCCCCCTTCTATGACGCAAATGGTTTGTTCCAACTCAGCTGGAACAGTAAGAATAGTTCCCCTGGAAACCAACTTCTTACAATTCAGTTCACTTTACCTTAACCCTTCCACTGCTGCCTCTCATCTGCACTTTGTCTTATCCGGAGCTTCTATTATCAGCCAACTCTTAACTTTTTATTATAGACACAAACAAATGTGTCAGTAAAAAGTTTGTACATTCGTGTGAAATATTATAGTTTAGGCAACTTTAATATGAAACCAATACAATATATCATAGTTATCACTGTAGTTACAAATATACTGTTGTGTGTCTGGCTTTTGATATAAAGTTTTTTGAACTATGATGTTACGGATTAATTGGCGTTAAGGTTCATTCTATTGTGTTTTCCCCATCCCCTCCCCCATACATACACACACACACACACACACACACACACACACACACACACACACACACACACACACACACACACAGATTTTTACAATCTATTTGGGTACTAAACTGATGACACCACACCACATCAAATGGACAAGCAGTACCAAGAATGTTTAGGAGCACAAAATAATAAGATTGTTTTTAAAGTACAACTTTTCCAATCTTAGCCCCCAATTTTCTTTTTTTAATTATAAAACATTTTTTTAAATGATTTAACTCAACTCAAAGATGATTTATTGGCATGACAAATAAGAACATTCATATTGCCAAAGGTCAGTAACATAAACATACAAATTACAAAATCATGTAGAACTTATAGACAGACCATCTAAGCAATTGAAGTTTAAGGTACCCAACAATGGTAATCTGCTAGTGGTAGGACTTAAATCAGATGACTTTTGATTACTCGTCTGATACCTTAACCACAAGATATTTGCATACCAGAAAAGCACACCCGGTGTATATGGAAATGTCCCTTTCGGTAAACTAAACTTTTGTATCTACTGTATTATATACTAATATATGCACTACTACAGAGATATAATGTAACCACTGTAGTTCATTTAAACCCACAGTGTACTGCAATACATGAACTAACCATAGTTTTATACAAAAGAGGGGTATAGAGAGGTAGGCGTTGTGGGGCTGCAGTCATAGGGAATGGTTCATCAGATTCATGGTTTCCATACTGGGTGGTTTGCCCAATCTCATATATACATGTTATAAATGGATCAGTCAAACCACCCCATGCTACTTTGAGTCCTGGAAGTTCCAATGAGTGACCCTCCTTGGTTTGGATATGAGGAATTAGAAAGGCAATTAAACACTATTCTCAAACCATTATATTTTAAAGTGTGAGAGCACATTTTTTCCATAGTGCATCCTAGTGCAATTTCTTTCTTTGGTGATAAGGCCATCATGTTTCATGGTCCATATTTACATGGCCTTTGTATGAGTGGGCACTCTGAGTAGTCTGCTACCATACATAAGCTGCAATTAACTGTGTGTGTGTGTGTGTGTGTGTGTGCGTCCGTGCTTGCGTTCGTGCGTGTGTTTGTGTGTGTGTGTGTTTTAAAGCCATCAATACACGGGCAATTTGTGCTACAGTAGCTTTTTTGTGTACCACTTGGGCTAGCAATCACTCCAAGCATGTTTACACGAGTCTTCGGCATCCACGACCCTGTACAAAGCATTTCTTTGCATCGTGATTTTAGTGAAGAATTATCATTGCAATCTAAAAAGCAATTAAAGATTCTCAGAACTATTTGTCTAGTCATGATATATAAGTTCTTTTCGAAATTGTTGTTGTCAAACCATCCTAATAAATGTTGAACTTTCTATTGTTTAATTAATAGGCATGTTTTACAATCCATCATGTTAATTTCTTGCTACTTTGTTGAAAGCAGATAGAAGTTTCTAATGAGCCTTCAGTCACATCTTTGTGTAAAAGTTTTTTTGTGGTCCAAATGGAGCACGATACTGGAAAAACAAGATCCTAAATAAAAACGTCATTATGAAATACATTTTTTAATGAAACTCATTTCTGAATAAACCGTGCTGTAAGATAACCAACCAAGCCAAACAAATTAGAATGATATAGGCTTATTATCGATACAGGGATTTGGAAAAACAATGTGAACTGAGAAGATACTTTTTTTTATTAAATATTTTACTAGGTTCTAATTTGATTGATTTACGTTATGCCATTACAAATCTTGATTAATGCACTGGGGCACCATCATGCAATACTGTAATTAATTCTTAATTAACTAAACAAACTTGCTGAAATTCAAGGTTTCAATGTAGTTTAGATCAAAATACACCCAGTTCATGTAGAATAACTGAGACAACTGTTTGACAAAATATTACCTTAAGAAACGTATTTTATTCATATTAATAGCATGTCTGTCCACATAACATTGTCACGAGCAACCTTAACTAGTGCAATGTAAGATTAATTCTATAATACATGTTGTTTATACCAAATTCTGACTGCCTGAAAGTTGAGATTCATCATATGTTTGTTAGTCAGTCAGCACATTGTAACCATATATTTAAAATCAATTAACTATTTGTCTCAGGTTGGTTATGTAACAAATTTTTATTTATATGCTGGCATTTTCCCCCAGCATTGTGCCTCTTCCCCACCCCCCTTTTAGCGAGTATTTGTTATCTGATATGACAGGAGAGCGTTTGCAGAAACTACTGGGGTATGAAGAATAAGCATAGGAAGGCAGGAAGAAGAGCACCACAAACATATTCATGTTTACAGGGAAAATGCAATACAGCAAAACTGACAGCATAACTTCAACATCCTTGCTTCTCGTTTTTATTATCCTTCTTTTTTCCTGACTGCCCCCACAAAGTGTCTTGCCTTGTTGGTGGTCCTAAGTAAAATGCATAATAGTTTACTTTTGTCTTTATTTAATTTTTATTAACCGCTTTACCTTGACTATGCCGGGTAGGGTACCACTGGAAAATAATGAGCACAGGGTGACGATTCACTCTGTTCCCAATACATTGTTGATCTGTGTAAAACAGCCGACATTAGTATAGTACCATCTGAGCACGAACGAATGGTGATACTGTCAACTCCATCTGTTTATTAAGGTAATTTCAAAGATGTACCCTTGCTAATGTATAAGAATAAGCCTTTGTCTACATCTAACCATTTAAAATCTCTCTCCTGTCTGGCATTGTTATCAACTCTGTTTTGTAGCGTAGAGGGGTGTTAGCGTTAGGAGCCCAAGTGTATGGGGTGCATGGGGGTCAATGACTGAGGCCTATCCACGGACACTGACTCCAGAGCCTCACACCACAAGTCAGCTTCTTTTTCCAAACTCGCTAAGCTAGAGGCATATCTTAGAACGCTCAGAGAACTGTTGAGTATGTGTGTGGTCGAAAAGGCTTATTAAAACAATACAACTAATAAAAACAGCCATAAAACAACAGACCTTATAAAAATCTATAACTGCAATTAGATCAATGCAATTAGTCAACATAAAATTATATATAGAGAGAGATTCTTTGTAGATTTTATGGTAGCCTGGAAGCAGTCAGAAGTTATGTCATGGCTCCGGGGTGGATCAGTGATCAGAACTTGGATGACTTGCATATGTTTAATGGTACCATTGATGCAGAGGCATATAATTAAAACTTAGAAAGGCGTAGTGCTATCAAGATGACTTATTTTTTTGAGAAGTCCTTGATTATTTCAACAAGACAATGACAGCACACATTATTTATTCATGGCTTTGTAGACACATATGGTGTGTGTGTGTGTGTGTGTGTGTGTGTGTGTGTGTGTGTGTCCTACCTGCAGTGCAGATTTTATTGTACTGTATAGCTTATCATAAAGTTAAAAATTAGACTATGACCACAGACTGAAGCCTGGTATAACGGGTGGGAACAAATTTACTTGCAAAAGTGCAGCAGTTACAATTAGCTTTACAATTAACTTTTTTCATTAATGGTATAGCTAATGTAACACAGCTCTGTCCCAAATTGATTTGACTGTCTTGCAGACACATTCGAACTTGGTCTTAACTTTTACCAGAATGCGGCTTTCATATGTGTAGTACTAATTTGAACTGAATCCAATATGTTCATGGATTACTTTAATTTCTTTCTTTCTTTTTACAAATAAACAAAAAGTGAACAAATAAACAAAGACTAGAAAATCAGCCATGAAAATATCAATTTAAAAAAATCTTATTTGCAATAAAAGACTAGTCCTGCACAGCTTTTTAAAAAGCTAAGCTAAATGGCATAAATTAATGAAGAAATGTAATAAAAGCTTAATACATGTTAAATCTGGAAAAATGAAAAGATGACAAGAGCAGAGAAATGTGTGAATAAAGGAGATTGACCGAGTGAGAACAGGAAAAACAAGTTGTATATGCAAATGTGAAGGTGTTGTAGGACCTTGCAAAAATCTCGACATGTGATTTGATGTGGTGATTCAGGGTTAGGAGATAATTGGATAATTGCGCGCAATGCAACAGCATTGATAACTCCGCTCAGGGCGCCCGTTTCCTTGGAGACGTATTAGGCATGTGTCAACATGCTGTTGTAAGCTGACACCACATGATTTTTTAAGCTATTTTACTGCTTCCCCATCTTCTACCCTTTATCCTTACTCACCATTTCTTCATCCTAATGTTACTCTTTTTACCACACACTTGACTGTGATCTGCTGTTTTACAAGCAACAGTGGTTTGGATAGAGCATATACCCTGTGTGTTTCATGGCACACTGGAGGGTGAATAGGGTTTTCATGAAACAGACAACAGTCTTTTTCAACGACACCACTGTGATCAGCTATTCAAAGCAGGCCGCTTGAGTTGCTCCTCAACAGGGGCTCACTGCAGGGTGGCAAACCGGGAAGTGCTGATCTCTTTTGAATATCATAGCTCATCTACAAAAAAGGAAGTGTAGCATTTTTATCATGAATGTGTTATAATGTTTCATATAACAAAGGTAAATTCAGCTTTGGGATTTCCAGCATCATCGAAATGGTGAATTTTGAGAATACTTCAGTTAAAGTACAAATTAAAGTAGTACAAATCATTTAGTGGTGCTATAAAGAATCTTATGTCTTTAAAGTTCATTAAAGTTCTCTCGTATATTAGTTCCTTAACTATGGAAACAAATAAATATTGTGAGCTTAAACCAAATTTTTATTTAAAATAAACCAGAAAGAGTCCTATTGATGTGAAACACAATGTTCTGAACATCACTACAGTATGTTTGTAGAAGCATTGGATGCACCCTTGTTTTGGTTGATCAGAATATCTGCCAATTTAAGACCTTAATAGGCAACATCTTGGCATACAGGATCTACTCAGAATTATGTGTAGGATGTCACAAAAAGCTATCTCCAAAGATAGACAACAAGAGTTTTGAAGAGACTCAAAGAACCTGCTTTACTAAGAGCACACACATACACATGTATAACACAAAACATACCGAACACTCTATTTAATTAAGAAATGAACTAAGGTATAATACAAAACAGATTATAGATTTTATAAACAACCAAGGATAAGTGTAAAAGATGAACAAATACAAATATCAGTGAAACATTTAAATGTACTTCTGGGACCACAGCACAACATAGAACCAAATTGCAAGGCAGTCTAATACACAGTGTATATAAACAACAGGACTAAGTATAAAAATGGCAATGATGAATACAAAGATCTGAATGGCAATGCTCAGCATAAATGAGAACCATCCAACAACTTTTGTGAATGAGCATTTTCTATGAGACATTATACTATTAACTCAAACATAAACTTTCCTTTTCTAATACATTTGTTTAAGACTATTTAATTTAAGACTGTTTCAAAGACTAGGATATTGAAATGAATGTTTAAGGAGCAATAACTAAAGATTATACTATAAAATTGTAACTAACCACTGGTGAGACTGTTTGTAAAACAGGTGTACAGCAAATTGTTGGCTATAAACAGGTATTACTTGATAATCGAAAAGCCCTTTCTATTTAATGTTGTCTGCAATGGTACCACATGACCCAGAAATGTCTCAAGAACATAATTTCTATGCACAAGAAAGATGAAGACACCAATTTAACCAACAAAGCTTTACTCATTAGCAAGAATACCGGAGCAATAAGATGCAAACATTTACAAAAGATCAAGCAAAAGTGATCCAAACACTTAAAAAAGTTTATACTGCAACTCAGTAAGACCACCCACATACAGCGAGGAGGACAGGAGCACATTTTGATGAGAAAGTTTGAGGAAATTTCCAGTTTAGAACAGTTTAGAGTAACACAATATGGCATACACTGCAGAAAAATTATATTCATGGATGTGTCAACCAGGAAAGCATCTCCTAAAGCCTAGTTACAATAAAGGCCCAAACTGAGTGATGAGACCTAGACAAATGTAATGTTTATTGAACTGTATTGCAAAGGTCAGAAATTAAAAGTAAAAGGCAAAGTGCTTACAATTAAGAATTGTGGTGTCCTTATTTGGGGCTGCAATAATGCTGCTGGTGATAGTGAGCTGCATTTTAGATGTACTCCTTTGTATTTTCAGATGTACTGAGCACTTTTCTAACATGTCAACAATCCAGAACACACCTGCAAGGCCACTGTTTCATTTCCATAGAGGACAATGGTGGAAATTATTCAGTGAACTTATGAAGACTATGTCTCTATTAAACAAACAATGATGAATTCTGAAAACCCAAGCTAAGCATCACTCTCCATCCTGTATCCAGGTCCTTCTGAATGAATAAAAAAGGTTTTGCAGTATGTTACCAACTTGTTCATTCCCTCTCTAGAAGGTTTACAGATGCCTTTAAAAATTAGGGAGATCATACAAAGTATTATATTGATTGGTGTTTAATACTTTTGCTAATATAAGTATTTTATAAATTGGTATGGCTTGAACAAATGTTCAATGAAACTCTAGTCAGCTGTCTTGTCAACATTTTGAAAGCTGGTATTAATTAAAATCTAAATTATCTCAATTAATCTGAACACTAAAAAGATGAATTATATGTATGCATATTGGAGTAGTTATCGGCTATTTGATGGTTAGTTTATTAGCTTATTAATGTCTTTTTATGTTTCGGCTTAATGTGGGTATTGTCTTAAATGTGGCTATTGCCTTCAGAAGTTACATCCCCATCGAAGGAAAAGCAGAGAGCAGATCAGATTAATGTGCTGTAAATAGAAAGCCTTGGCCAGTAGATAGCTGAATCACTTGCAACACATGACAAAGCACAGACCTCTCAACATATCAGCTGCCAATGAGGCTTTTGGGTACCCAATGGCTAAGTTAACATGACCTTAAAAGAGATAGAGAGTGAGGGAGGGAGAGAGGTCAGAATCAGACCACTAAATGTCTAGCCCTTGGAAACAGGATGAACCAGGTGCTTTACAAACAAGAGGCCATGGATAACATGTGTAGAGTCAACATATTGGCAACCCACCTGGTGAAATCCTTAAAACCAGTGTTCAGTACAGCAAACAATGCTATAATGTTAAATGACCAAACTACAGAATACATGGTGCAAAATAACAAACTTTAGTTTTTGAATTTAAAAGTTTAGTTTCAATTTCAACAAAGTTTAATGTCGTTTTAAAAATTAAATGAATAAAAATAAGTCTGGTAATCATATAGTATTACATTACAGATAGATTGTGCATTTCCTTCTATAATTACCCAAACTCTACCCTGGGTCTGAAAATGTGACCATGTTGCTGCCATTTTTGGTTTGTTTATTAGCATTTTAAGGTCATGTTTCACACTTTCATGAAATACACACAGTAATTATGGCCAATAATGGGCCAAATTTGTATTTCCAGTACACCTCATTTGCTTATTTCTGGACTTTGGGGGAAAACTATGCAGGAACGGAGATAACATGCAATCTCCACACAGAAAGGAAATCTATTTGCTGCTTTTTGTAGTTGAAATCCTAAGGTGACACTGTTTTAATTACAATCACTGTTAACATTTTAAATTCATTTGGTCATTTGGTGTGTAATTATACAGGACTGACATGTTTTACTGTAATCTGCCAGTTTTGTAGGTGTTGCTAGGACTGAAGCGTAGTTTGAGCACCAAAAAAAGAAAAAAAATGTCAAAAAATATGCTGAAAGAATCTTACTGGTATTGGAATTTAACTAAAATGTGTAAAAGTGTATGTTAGTGTGGGGGGTTTGTTTTGGGTTCTTTGCATAGCTGTCAGGCAACATCTCTTTTATAAAGTGTTGATTGTGGAGAATAAAGCTGCACTGTTGGCGCCTGTGAGACAGGCTGCCACGGTTCGAGCTTGCCGCAGCTGTGCAAGCCTCATCAGAACAATAATGAAAAGCTGAATAATTGATACATTTCTGCAAAACTGCATTGTTTGCATTTAAATTAAACATAACAGGCAGACATGCTGAACTAAGGAATGTCTGCATATATAACACAAAATAACTTTTGCTAAATTGAATGAGCGAGAGATTAGAGAGAAAGAGGTGTGACTATAGATTTATGTAACCCAGAATTTATATTTATGTACCCAGAATCTAGTCACTATGCTTTTGTTTGTTTATTTCTGTTTTCTCCGATTCTATACACTTATTGTGACAATTTCCCCTCTTTTCTGTCATTGTCACACAGTATTATAATCCTCCAATACTGCACTTGTACTTAAAGTTACATTTAAATCTATTTAGATACAGACATATCATGTTAAAGACCGAATATAACCTTTATATAAAATGAAGTGGATAAACAATCTCAAAATACAACAAAAAACCTCCTTTGTAACTAAATATACTTAGTTAATGGCCTTAATCATGTAGTTGGATAATTAGGTGACTCCATTGTGCTAAGTTATCCTAATGCGTTTAAAAAAAATTACAAAGAAAAACAATCTCAATTTCACATTGATGTGACTTTGGTACGGGATATGTACTTGTTGCTATAGACTGGTGACCTGCTATAAAGTCTTCTCATTGTTGTATTAGTGTTTAGATTGTTCTAATGTTGTACACTGGGGACTAGCATTATAGACAGCAAGTGTTGTAGGTCGTTTTAACATATGAGGATGCCATTTGTTTCTATGTTGACCCTAATTTGTACAAATATGTGTGGCACATTGAATGATTTAGGGTCAATTCACTTTTCTTGGGATTACACAAAAGGACTCTAGACGGAATGTTAACCTGTCTAGAAGCAATACACACGTTCACTCTCATTGGGGGAATTCTCATCTTATAATTATTTTAAAGGTATGAATAAACTGCAGAAAACAAAGCTAACCAACATTAACATGCAAGGATTTTCTAAACTCTTACTTACATACAAATCAAACCTATGTTCACCGGACAATTTTTTTCTAGGTAAAAAGTTTCTCACATGAGTTTTCTAGTTAAAGTAATTTTCTTTGTGGCCTAATTAATTAGTCACATTTATTTGGTTAGTAGGATTACTTAGTACATAGTTTATCCAATCGTTTAAAAATGTTTATATATAAAATTAATACATTATAGACTGTATTGTATATTGTATTTTACATTTCTGTTTTAGACCTCAATCTATAGTTATTGTAATTTTTGTACCTTTCTTATACATATTTATTTTGTGGTGCGGTGGCTTCTGATGTGTGGCTTCTCAAGAGGGACAGAAATAAGTATAATGGGACAGAAATAAATTCTGTAAGACATAAAGGACATGGGTAAGGTAAAAAAAGAAGAGTACGCGGACTAGGGAAAATAATAACTAAGAGGAAAGAATGAAGACAAATGAGCAGCAGCAGTGGAAAACGTAAGATTGGAAGACCAAATGAGAGAAAAAAATAAGTTTAGTAATATTACAAGGGGAGAGAATGTCAAAATAAGCAGGTGTGAGGTGAGAAAATTAAATAGAAAACAAGATACACGCATGTAAATGTATGCATGCAAAGGAGTGTTGCATGAAAGGAGAGAATGAATGGAGTAATGAGAAGGAGAAAAAACTAGGTGGTGGCTATAGGGCTGAGCAGTAAGACTAATAAGTGGTCTACAGCCCATTACTGCTGCCAAGGCTGGAGCTGACATCAAGACTAGTCTGATGGACTTCTCTGTGGGCTGCCCATTGAGAGAGCACATATCCTTCAGCTCTCAGCTGAGAAGTAAGCAAGATGGGCAGGGGAAGGGGGGTATGTTATGATGACCTGTATCTCCAGCTGAGACACACATGCTCAGAGCTTCCCATTAGCTACACATGGTGTTCAGTTTGTCTGTATCATAAGTCCTGTATCATGTCAATAAAATTGAAATTGCAAATTAAGAATCAAATTACAACAAGCTATAGTTTCCATTTCTGCTATAACTGAACCAATAAGAATTTTGTGGGGATCAAAAGTGACAAAAAAGGTTGATGTTGCTTTAATAAAGTTGATGGTATATCATATAAATATAACAGTAAGTTACATTAATAAAATAAACGTGCAGGCAAACACGCATTGTTAAAGTGAATTTTAATCTAGATATGTATAATAAAATGTGTATTAGGCTGGGAAAGTTTTAAATGAAGAATCAATGATGTTATCAGATTAAATTTAGTATTGGCATGGAAGCTAAGTGGGTATTACCGAGAGTCGGCTTCACCAAATGAGTGCAGTCCGAGGGCAGTCCAAGTCCTGGCTGTGTGGATTTTTTGGGGGGAGCAGTGTTACTTTCCCACAGTTGAAAAACATGTGATCAGATTATTATAGTCACTGAACTGCCCTTTAAGTAAATTGGTTTGTTTATGTATCTGACCTGCAATGGACTGGCAGGATGACCAGGGTGATTCTGTGTGTCCTGTGTTTAAGAGGGGCCTCCCCCTCACACCCACTACGACCTGGACCAGGATAAGTCAGTGGTAAAACAGATGAATGAATGCATACATAAATTAGCACATAAGATGTGATTGGAGGTACAGCCAACGTACAATTACATCCAAACAGGGCTATAATTCCCAAGCATGTAATACATCATGGCTGAAAAGACAAACACAAAGCTGAGTTGTATGTTAGAACATTTTAATACATTTTAACAATGGATTACATGGGCAAAATTGTGGCCACCTTTGAAATTGTGTCCATTTTTTGTTAGTGCTTGTAAGTGGACCTTATGTAATGTTTCAGAAGGTACAATGCCAAGTACATAGTACCATTTCCTGCAGCATCTTTCTACACTGCTGTTGTTCAGAGGATCTAAATGAAGAACATGTGCCTGCTACTCAGGCAACCCACTACCAACATGCTGTGTGACAAACACGAAGAACTCAGCTTCCTCTCCTGGTGCATGTGCTCTCAATAGCTTCTCCTCATGCCGGCAACGATGGATGTATTTATTACAAAATAAAGTAGCTTTAAGCAGCCGCAACACTTTTATAGTGGCACTCCTGCTGCGTCTCCACACTACACTCTGGCCTATCAGACTTCTTACTGAGAACAAATTGACAAAGTGAGAGGGAGGGTTAAGGGGAGTAAGGGAAAGAAAAAAAGGAGAGAGCATCCTAGATGCGTCAGCAAATGGTGAGAGTGACTGATGTGTGGCCAGTTTGGTCTACATCTGGCAGATAGCCATTGAGTCTGGTAAGGGCTAGAGGGATTATATA
>JAOTRQ010000009.1:2351195-2364853 GCA_028565875.1 Hoplisoma paleatum | reverse complement strand
GTGTGTGTGTGTGTGTGTGTGTGTGTGTGTGTGTGTGTGTGTGTGTGTGTGTGTGTGTGTGTGTGTGTGTGATAGAAGCGTTTAAATAAAAACAGGTTCTTATCTGCTGCCACCTAGTGGAGTCCTTGTGTAAGTTTTGTTCTGCTCAGCCCCTCCCTCTCAGTACTGTAGCCCCCCTGAGAGGATGCAGCGGACTTCAGTGGGACAGATCGGTGTGATCACAGAAGAGTTGTAATGAGTTGGAATCGGGAGATCAGGACGACTCATTTCTCTCTTTGCTTTTCAATCTCGTTTCGCTCTAGTTTGCACTTAATGCGCATCACGTTATTGTAACTAACTGAGCACTTGGAACCACCGCAACTGACTCGCAACGGCTTTAAGGTTAAGTCCAACTGGAGTGACAGTGATCTGGACCATGGTGATCCTGACTTTAATCCGGGGTACGTGCTGAGCGGATTCGGATGAGGATTTTGGGACTAAAGTGGATCTGAGTTTGGTTTCCTGTGTGTTCCCTCAGAGGAAACTCTTGATCGTGCAGTTTAGTCGGGATGGATGGTGGAATGAGGTTGAAGGCATGCAGCGCCTCAGCAGGAGTTCACCTACTGCTGACTCTCACTCTCAGCGCCTGCAACTCTCACCTACTGGTGCATGCAAACTCGTGGTGGTAAGATCAGCACTAATGCACCCCTACATTGAAATAAGATACTAGATGAAGACTAGTTCAGCTCGGCGCACTGGCACTTTACTAACCCAGAGAGACCTCTTGACATGTTGTGGCAGTCACCGAATCCATGGGCATGCTGCGAACTGAGAACAAATGTGGAGGCTTTATAACAATATTTACCCTACGCCCAAATGGTAGGCCTGTTTGTAAACACTATCATGTCGTGACCTTGTGTAAGACATGTACTAAAATTAGTTTCGAGAAGAACCTATATATTTACATTTAGTAATTAGTAAATAGTTTACTAAATAGCAAACATTTCATAAATAAGTTAAAATTTGCTTTAAAACTCATTTTTATCATTGTGCATTAAAATTCATTTCATGACAGACATATGGAACATTTAACCTATTGAATGATAGAGGATTGAATATTGTAATACCAGAAAGACAATTATGTTTCATTTCAGTTTAGGGGTTTGCTGTTGATCCAAAACACTGTATACCAGAGGCATGATCCTGGAACTGTATTATATTGTATCATATGATGTTATTTAGGTAATTTGCTAATTTTACCTGGTTAAAGATTAGTTAGGCATGTAACTACAGTTAGGTACACATAGAAATTTTAATTTAACAGCTAAACTGTATTTTAAATTACATGGGCGGATATTTAAATTATATTCACAGGAATATGAGTTTTCCACCTTATATATCCCCCAAGAAAATCTTTGTATAATTAATACGGTGTAGTTATTGAATTGAAATTTCTGTAGCAGATATAATCAACAAATGATTCCTCTTGCAACTTAAAAAAAGAACTGGAAAGTACCTTTTTGTTCTTTATGTATATTGGTTTTAAGGTGCTAATAGTGATTCAACATAGTGGTTTTTCAATTGCCAATTTCCAATACCCATTCTTACCTGTACCATCAAAGTTGTTACTGGTTAATGCCTAATCTTTATCTTCAGCACATATTAAATGCCTGACAAGGATTAAAAAGTTTATAGAAAAAGTCCACAGAAGAGTCACATTTTCTTTCAATGTTTCAATCATCCTTTTGTCATGTTTATTTAATGACAACTTTATTTTGGCAAATTTCAAATAATCAAAGCTAATGATTTTTAACCATTCAAAATATATAATTTTTGCATGAAACGAATGATGGTCTAAATATCTGAAGTATAAATATAGTCCTAGTGGTCTTATCTTACTGTACATTGTACAGGTCTATGGCCATGAACCCTATCCAGAGGCCGGAGATGTACATCATTGGGGCCCAGCCTCTATGCAGCCAGTTAACAGGTCTGTCTCAGGGTCAAAAGAAGCTTTGCCAGCTGTACCAGGATCACATGGTGTACATTGGAGAAGGGGCCATGACTGGCATCAAAGAGTGTCAGTATCAGTTTCGACAGAGACGATGGAACTGCAGCACAGTGGATAACACATCTGTATTTGGACGAGTGATGCAAATAGGTAAGTCCTTATATTATTGTATGGTGTATATATATAAAAACGTCCTTTTGTGCGTGATTTAAGGTTACCATCTTTATATCTGAATTGTTGGAGCATTTAAAAGAATGTGTATTTTTGAACCATTAAGCACATGCGTGTATGCATATAAAGGGACAACTTCCCTTCCAGCAGCAATCGGGTGTTAGTTCCGCAATGAATGGAGGTGTAAGAAACCCACTCTGGCGTGTACAGAGACCCACACCCACACCCCACCCCCTTTCCGACGGTCATTTGCAGGCGCTCGCCAGGTTTATATGGAGGTGCCAGTCGCGCCATTGTGCAGCGCCGCTTTTGAAATGCAATTACGCCATGACACAGGGTCGGCAGATCCGGGACTCTATTTGAAGTCTCGGACCAAAGGCCAATAAAACGACTCGCTGCGTCTTGGAGGCGCATCCGAGGAATGTTGGGCACACACCCGTTTTTGCCGTGGGTATTATTAGCGTGGCTTTGGATCGGATTTAATTATTATTTTAATACACAAAGCTGTAGGCACGGGGTTTCCCCCCAACGTGGCGCGCAACACCACGTCGAGCTGTTAATGATTCGGTGAAAATTTACATTTTAGAAAAGATTTAATTTTTATATAGTCACCGTCTGTACTCGAACCATAACTGGATATAAGACGTTTTTTATTACGTCATAGTAAGTGATGATTTGATTTGAACTGTAGAAAATCTGCACCACAGATGATTGATTGGTCGGAACAAACGTCAGGTACCACATGGAAACCAGATGTGACGTTATGTGAACACCCTTTTATAATCTTTGCACCAGAAAGCCCATGTCGTGCCTCTTGTTATGCTGCACTAAAGCCCTGCGTTATTTGCTCATTTCTACTTTGATTAAGACACATGACGTTGCATTTACGTCACAGTAATGAGATCTTATCATACCTTATTTTTGTCATAAAAAAACTAAATCCAAAAAATCCAATCCATTGAGTATGTTGACAAATTTTGCTCTTCAATTTGTTAAGACGTATATATTTATTCTATTTCACACATGACCGTATAAAAAACTTGTCCCACCATCATGCCCACCACTCAACATGATAGGCATAGGTCTGCATATAAGCCATGGGTCATAATAATATTTTAATCTTACAGTATTACACAGGAAATGATTTGCCCTTTTTCTCAGTTACCTGTGTTTGTTAAAAGTTTTGCCTAAAATGTGTGTATTGTGCATTTTACAGGGAGCAGAGAAGCAGCGTTCACATATGCCATCAGTGCAGCCGGGGTGGTAAACGCAGTGAGTCGAGCATGTAGGGAAGGTGAGCTTTCTACATGTGGCTGTAGCCGGGCAGCTAGGCCCCGTGATCTGCCTAGAGATTGGCTATGGGGTGGCTGTGGGGACAATGTCAACTATGGCTACCGTTTTGCCAGAGAATTCGTGGATGCAAGAGAACGGGAAAAGAACTACCCAAAAGGCTCAATAGAGCATGCACGCACACTTATGAACCTGCAGAACAATGAAGCTGGACGAATGGTAAGATATTGATACACATGTACATGTACAAACACATCTTTTGAATTATGTTTTAGTATGAATTATTTTATTAAGTTTAAGTTTATTATCCTTATTTACCACATGCCAATTATATGCTATTTTACAAAACACAATGGCTAAAAATACATTTTGGCCTTTCATACTTTTGTTTGTTCAGGGAGTGCTATTTATATGATTAGCACATGTACAGCATTTTTTTCTTAGCATTGTACTAAAATTATGTCTTTGATATTTGTCAAACAGCATAATATTATGGTATCATAATATAGAATTCAATCATTTTATTTACATTTAGACAGCACATAGTTTGTAGAGAGGTTGCCACATGGCCACAGCAGTCCTAAATACCTGGGTTTAATTCTTGTCTTACTGTTTTTTGTTCTGTGATAAAGGAAGTGTCTGTTGGTCCAAAAGAAAATCCAAAATACACACTACTTCTTTAGACACAACATCTACATTCCAGAAACTTTATTACCATTTCACTGTATTTATAATTATCTTCATACCATTGCGGCTCTATAAGGTCAGATGGTCGTTACGGGAATTAAATTGTCTAGAACTTAAGTGCCATTTAAAAATGGACCAACTGGTTCTGTTTATTTTCTGGGCACAACTCATAGACTTTGACAGGAACTCCAAGAACCACCGTTCCCACTCTCTTTGTGGAATGTGAGTATTTTGGGGTTTGTGTAAAGAGTTCCTTAATAGCTTCAGCCAGAGGAAGAGGTAATTTACTGGAAGTGACCAAATGGCCTCTGCACCAGGCTCTGCCCTTGGAGTCTGGTCAGGGCCAGCAGGTCAAAGTGCATTCATTTATGAGTCCACGGCTATGCTCTGGACCAAAGTTGGCATTTTCTCTAATTACTTAAGGCATTCATCAAATGTAATGTGTCTTATTTTAAGGTGTTTGTACTCATGTGTCTGTTTGGTCAAAATATACAAGAGTGACCATGACCGTTTAATCAAAGCCTTAAGTAATCTAAACCATAATTCAAAGTTGCTTATGGATATTAGTTTCTTCATGTTTAGTTTGTCTCGGTGCTTGATCTTTGCAAATGACTGTTTGAGATAAAACTCGTATGTTCTTTATGTTCTTAAGCTGGCATAAAGCATTCGGTTTATCATTCTTCTTAGTTTTAGATCCCTGCTTTTAGAACTAGCTTTCAAAGCAGGGAAGAATGTGCTCTGGTTTTGTCCCTTGATTACTGGAAGACAGACAGTCATGCAATTGTCCCCTAAGTGCTTTTCAATGTCATAAAAAGTCCATTTGCCTGCAAAGGTGGGTGTGGAGCACAACGAAGCTTTAGCTCTTCTTGTGTTTGTCTTTTCCCAGATGAGTAATTTAACATGTTTACAGTAGAGATGATCTCTTTGGGCTTAAAGGTCTTTCGAGGCCTCACTTTCCACACCAGGTGAGAAGGTCAAGGCCTGGATGGGCCTTGTGCAGAAAAACAAGACGAAAAGGATGTGACCTCCTGGAGCAAAAAAGTCACATCTGACCTCTTGCCAAATGTATTTTCTTACCCCAAACTTATTGGTGCCTATGAAAACAGAGAAAACGAGTTTTATTGTTTTTTTGTTGGTGGTGGTGTTTTTTTTGTGCTGGCCATGGCATGGTGTGGCACTGTTTCATTTGCCTTCTGCCACTGTGCGATGGTCTTTTTTGCTCAGTTTGTTTGTTTGAGATTTATCTTGCTTGAAGGAGCTTAGTGTAGGCAGAGCTTTGTGCAGGTGACAGAAGCGTAGCACGGGAATTAATGGAGCCTTCTTGGTGCTTTACAGCTTATGGCCCAGGGGGTGAGGGGGTCTGATGAAGGATAGCATGTGGGGATAGTGTGCGTTTACGGCTCTGTGGGTCACAAAAGCCCGCGGCAAAGGCGTTTGCCACTTCCACACAAATTAACTGAAGCAAAGCTGGCTGAAACTGACACCAAATGATACACCTACACACCTACACATCTGTATAATGAGCAAACATCCTTTGTTTATGCTTTTGCACACATGCTTAAATGCATTCTAACACAGGTGAAATTATAGACATGAAGTGTTCCATGAATTGTCTTATGTAATGAAAAATATGTTGGATAATAGAACATCATTCATAAAATAATACTAATAAA
The DNA here is from genome assembly GCA_028565875.1 of Hoplisoma paleatum. Taxonomy (NCBI): domain Eukaryota; kingdom Metazoa; phylum Chordata; class Actinopteri; order Siluriformes; family Callichthyidae; genus Hoplisoma; species Hoplisoma paleatum. The sequence goes on along the minus strand of JAOTRQ010000009.1, from coordinate 2,359,042 downwards.
ATGTGCACCTACATGTTGATTCATAAATGGATACATATAATGAATTTTATTTAGAAACATGTTGAAAAGTATTAACCAAAACAATTATTCATTAACTTAACAATGCGTGTGTGTGCACAATTACATTAAATAATAATTTAACTAGAAGGCATTTTAAAATGTTCCTTAGTAGGGGCAAGAAATACACAATGAACAGTTAGCAGTAATTACTTTGACCACATATTTTTAAATATTATCTGTCTAGAGTTATCTGTCTTAAACTAGCATTTAGACAAATTAAATTTTAGGAAGGTTTTCATTATTTTTTTCAACTCGCTAGTAGTGTAGACTTGAGGGTCACGTAATGTTGTGGTAAATGATTTTAGCACACGTTGTGTCCCCTGGTAGTAGTTGAGCACAGTGTTTTTTTTTCCTTGAAAATATTCAAATTTAAAATATATAAAATTGTTATACTTAGAATGTATAGATAAAATAATTAGAAATATCATACCGGAAGCGATGTGCATTTACAATGTACTACGCCAGTCTAATATATTATATATATATATAACATGCTGATATGTTCAGTGCACTGTATTGGCCTCCTTGGTAACCAAATCTGGACCCATAATCAGTACAGCAAAGAACTACTTGTAAATGTACAGCCAGCAAAAATGTATATGATGGTTTTTTTTCAGCGTAAACCAAAATACAACAAACTTAATTAAGTTTATGTTGCTAATTAAGCTGTTGTGAGAGGAAATTGGAACCTAAACAGTAAAAGTTTGGTGGTTTCAGTTCTGACTGTTGTTTGTTTTATTTCAGCTCCACTTTCTAGCTACTCTTATCTGTACACCTTTAGGGCCGTTTGTTTGCCCCTGTCTGTCCTCCACCCTAGTCGGCCCCGACCCCAGCCCTGTCTGAGCATGCTCTATTGTGCTCCTTCCTAATACCGTGTCCTTTCTCTGCACCAACGAGTCTCTCACACTGTGTGAAGGGTAGAGAAAAGTAGAGGGTCACAGAGACAGTACAAGAAAGATAATGACAGTGGCAAAGGATAGTCTTTTATTTCCTCAAGGTTTTGGTTTATTTAATGATTTCTGTTGAAGGTCTTAGCATCTTGGTGTGTGTTTGTGTGTGGCTATGACAGATGGGTAGGCTGGTATGCAGGTAAGAGTGCTGCTTGACAGAGTATGTACTACAAAGTGTGAAAGCTCACTTAGTCTTTACTCTTTATGCAAACAGGTATAAGGGAGGGGAAGCAGCTGTCAGCTGGGGGGGGGGCAGCGCTTCTACAAAGACGCCTGTTAAAGCACTGTCTCGCATGAGGTGTTAATGGGAGGTGCTAGGCTAGGGGCCCTAGTGAGGAAAGATACTGCATATGATTGAAAGGCAAAGGAAGGGTGAGAGTGAATGAGTGAAAGCCATTTGATATTCTCATGTTCAGGATGTTTCACAGTCACAAAGACTTAAGACATAGGATAAAAGCCAGTTATGCCCTTTAAGGGAGTGCTTTCATCGAACAGAGCTTGTTCTCCTTTAGTTAGTGTTAAGCGCGTGCGTGTGTGTGTGTGTGTTTAAAAGGCAGACATGTTTTTATGTGTGGAAAACATATGAGACTTTTGTTTGACACATGTGCATACGATTGATGTTCTGTTGCAATGCACTTGCAAGCTTATAAATCTGGCATGTGAGCCAGATATGCTATAAAGCAAAAACCCATTTCCTCCCCCTGGCCTCATTATGTTTTACCATACCAATTTTAACTTTTAAAAGTATAAATTTCATTTAAGCAATCACTTTGTACTATATACATTAAAACGAGAACTGTAGCATATGTAAGCAGGTAATAGCTACCAACTATTAGATTGGTATGTTAGTACTTTAAAAGCTGCTCTATTGGTTCAGCTGCAGTTTCAGTGACTATAATCAGCAGGAAGTCCACTTTCAGTACATGAGGGGCTCACTGAGTGTGTGACTATTCATTCATTGTTCTTTAAACGTCAGCATTGTCACTCTTGTTTGTTAAAAGAGTGTAAACCCTAAAAAGCCCCCATAGGCTTTAAATCACGGTGTAGAGCCAATACAGTAAATCTTTTTATTTCCTAGAGGGCAGTGCCAGTGCACAAAATTTCTTCATGTGTTCAAGTAAACAGTGGAGTCCTTAGGAAACTTGTACAGTAGGTATTTGGTCTGACTTACTTGTTGAAATGACTTTTCATTAAAAACAATCATTAACTGCATTTTTAGTAAAAGGTAACCAAACTAATCAATGTTTCTATTGCTACTTTGCTCTCGTTATTGGCAATAAAATGTGTTACTCAATTAAAAAGTTACCTCATTGAAGCTGTTATGTTCTGATACGGAACTCCGGCTATAGAGTTATGTAAGATATAAGGATGTTTTCAAAATGTAGTGAGTGGATGACTAGTGAGGGTTCATCCAATCAACATATAGGATTTTATAGAGATAGAGAATATAGATTTATAAGGTTATTTGAACACAAATAGTTTCTAAGGTAACATGGGTAGCATGCTGCCATTCACAACAATTGGACGAGGTGGCACAATGCGTTAGCATCACAAAATCCTGCAATGTTAATAACTACAGGTGAGAGTGTTGAAGCAAAGTAACACAATAATTATTTTTCCTAATATTTAAAAAAAAAAAATACAGTACCCTACTAACTCGGTTACATTTAGGGAGAAGTAACTAATTTCTTATAGTTACTAGTAACTTGCCCAACATTGCTTACTAGACTTGAACACTGTACATTTTTGTTATTTTCAATATAATTGTCAGCAATTGTGGTCTTAAACTTTATATTATTAAAGTACCTTATCCCAGAAAAAAATACTATGAATTTTCATAGTAGATCTGTAAAGTTTTACAGTAGAACTGTGAATTAGTTTGTTTTCTACAATTAAACAAACGTTTGTCCAAAATGACTATAGCTACAATATACAGTCTCAGCAACTGAGGGTTAAGAGCCTTGCTCAAGGGCCCAACAGCAAAAACTTGTCAGTGGTGGGCCTTCTGATAACCAGGGCAGCACCTTAACTAGTAAGTTACAGCTTGGACCAAGATATTTATAGTTTTGCATTGGCAAAAACTAGGCACATCTAATAGGTACAGTTCTAATATGAACCGCAAGTAAAGTAGTGTGATTTTCAGCTGCACACTAGCTATGAGAGTTACTGATGCTGTTACTGCACATTATGAACTTGGTAATCTGGCTCCTTCGCAGATATACTATGAAAGTTCATGGTAGGCCTACATTTTTCTTGGAACATACCTGGTATTTGTTAGTGCACAAAATATGTTGGCTTGTACTATATGACAAATAATTGGACAGAACATACTTATGTTAGTACCAAATTTTGTTTTAAGACAGGGCCTTCAGTTTTTTTTAAATAACTGGCTGGAATGCACACAAATGCAGGCTCAAGTTTTTTAATATGTTGTATTGCTCTTTGCTTAAGTTAACCATTATAACCCGAAGAGGACAGTGCTGTTGTGTAAATGGTTTAGTAACTTTAGTTACTAGTTTAGTGGTTTGATACTAATTAAAGTAACCATAAACCCTAAAATTCTTGTAGTAGACAAGATGCATTTCACAAACTTAAAGTTATATAAAGTCTTAAAGTTAAAGTTTATAAAGTCTTATGTTAAAGTAAATGTTGTTGTTGTGGGTGAGAGAGAGTGTGTGATGAACCCCGTCTAGCAATTTCACTTTGCTGAATGAGCAATTTATTTGTGTATTTCAGTTATCTTTACGCAGTGCAGCTGACACGCTGGTTATATTGTACTGATGTACAGTGCATTAGATCATTTTGGCCACAAGATGGCAGAGTAGTTGCACAAACACATTTAGAGAGCAATGTTTAAATCCAAAATTTTAAAATAAATTACTTAAAAAAATACTGTACACATCAAGAATTGATGCTTATTTTGCAGTATATATAAAGTGACACTAGCAGTAAACATTTCTTTTTTCCTTAGGCGGTGGCCAACCTGGCTAATGTGGCATGCAAGTGCCACGGTGTCTCTGGCTCCTGTAGTTTAAAGACATGCTGGTTGCAGCTGGCTGATTTTCGTCGAGTGGGAGAGTTCCTGAAGGAAAAGTATGACAGTGCTACTGCCATGCGTATCAATCGCCGTGGCAAGCTGGAGCAGGTGAACCAGCGCTTCAACGCACCCACGACTGATGATCTGGTGTACATTGACCCTAGCCCGGATTACTGCCTGCGCAATGAGAGTACAGGCTCACTGGGTACACATGGACGTCTCTGCAACAAGACTTCAGAGGGCATGGATGGCTGTGAGCTCATGTGCTGTGGTCGTGGGTATGACCAGTTCAAGACCTACAAGCACGAACGCTGCCATTGCAAGTTTCACTGGTGCTGCTATGTCAAGTGCAAGCGCTGCACATCACTCGTCGACCAGTTTGTCTGCAAGTAGATGTCAGATTAACCAAGAGCGTGGGGCACAATTTTAGAGACATGATGAACAGGCTGACAATGAACGGACCGAAAGTTCAGAAGTATGAACTGAGAGAAATTATAATAATAAATAATAAATCAAAGAAAATCTAAAATATAATTAAATATAAATGTGTGGACTATAATTTGATGACACATTGTTTCCAACCATAAGATAAAAAGAGAATAAGAAGTCAGAGTTCGCAGACATGTTGAAATGTTTTATTTTCTAAAAGTACCCAGCTGATAGTAATAAATATGAAACTAAGATATGAACCTGATAAAAGCTATAAGTGTAACACTATGTACCATGCCCACTCTTCTCCCATAAATGTTCTGTATCTCTCAGCGACAGAGCTCTTAAAATCAGGTTACACAGTGACCTCTGATAAATTGTACTATGGACACTGGATGATGTCATGCTGACCTGTGAAATCTATGTTTTTGCATTGCCTGAGTTCCAGAATACCGACTCCCAGAACCTAGAGATACTACCAACACTGCCAATGTGACAATCAGGCTAGATAAGACTCGATCAATTTCTACCAAAGGCAGAAGTAGCAAGTGGGGTTTCTATGTCTTTTAAAGATCTAAAGTGATATGAACTTTGTGCAGACATTTTATAATAAATGTGAGTCTGAAAACTGAAAAGAAAAAAATTGGTCTATAGGAATAGGACTGCAAATAACATTTGTAATCAAACATGGGTTTAAGATTATATTTTATTAACTGCTTGACATATTTTGCATCATATGTATTGTTCTGATTATTATTATTTTTTACACAGAAACTTCTACTGTTGATTTCTACTTTAGCATGAAACGATACAGGCCACAGAGCAATAATTTACAGCAATGGTATGAATTATAACAAAATGCCACAATATTGTAAATAGCAGTTCATATACACAGTTCATGATTACAATTTCCATGACTTAAAATGTTAATCGTTTGCTGCCTTATGAACATATGCTTGTTGTGTATATGTATTTTCTCATCTTTCAAAACAGAAACATTAAAATATCAATAGTAATTAATATTCATGTCTATTGACTAAACACAAATCTTGATTCATTTAATCAATTATTATTTTAGTTATGTCCCAAAGCCCAACCATTTACTTCATTTGCTTCTTTACTTTGTGCCTACACAAAGGTAACATTAAGAATAGCCATTTCATAGACTTTAGCCCATTGCTAAAAGCAGACATTGCTAATCTTGAAAAACATTTGACAGACAGTGACAAGATGTAAGATTTAAACTGAGTAACCTATAGCTCAGTGGCATCCATGCTACATAATGTGTCTCTTTAATTTGACTTGTTGTATTCTGTCAGTGTGTTTGATTATTATGAGCATCTGCTTATTTTACAGACAACTGGGTGTGATGCTTATTAATCAGCACATCATACAAGGCCATCATACATGTTGGGAAAGGCATTTTTACTATTGATTACACATGGGAATTTCTAAGATAAACTTACTTGTGGACAAACATGAATGGACGTCAAACATTTGATGTTAGTAGTAGATAGTAGTAGTTGATCAAGCCATGCTTTGATGCTTGAAAATGTGGTATCAGCATGAAACTCTAAATGAACTCACTCTTTGAATGAGTACATTTTTGATGTTCAATACACAACACAATAGAAAATGGTTTGTCCCCCCATAGCTTTCCATTCAAATAGATTTACTTATGGGGGAATGTGGTGGAAGGTACAGCAGTGGATGGGGTGGGGTGTTGGTGAATCAGGTGTAGACCAGACCAACAGGTACTGCTTGTTTTCAATCAATACCAGCTAAGGACGAAACAGGTGTACAAGAGCCACCTGAGTGTTCATGTATATTCTTTAAAAAAGAATGTTATTGTGTTTTCTGGATCATAGAGAAAAAATGAAGCAGAAAGTTTTTAATTAGAAAACATATCTGTTCTATTTCCAATATATTTTCATTTGGCATTGTACATATTTTGGTGAAAAACACCAAATGCACCATTGTTTGTTTGTTAATGAATTTAATTGTGTGTTATTTTAGAAAATGTGTTTAGAAAATGTTTAGAAATATGTGATTGGCATAAGTAGTGAAAAGTCATAATTACAAAGGGTTTTACATTACATGTACTATTAACTGCTTCTAAAGAAATATATTTAAAAACTACAGTAAAAATAAATGATTTAAATGTGCTTAAAACTAGATTTGGTACACTTAACAGACCTTCCTACAAACACGCTGAACAAAAGGGTAAGTGTTGTTGCAACAAATGAAAATAAGAAATCGAGAGAACATAGGGAGTGGTAGCACTGGGTAAGTACATAGTGTAAATGTAAGCAGATTTATTATTAACATATAAAAAGCTCCCACACTTTAGGAACCTCGCCCTATCCATGAGCAATCAAATGTAACACTTAAGCTCATATGACAGTTTCAAGTAACTTTTTACTCTCGTTGGGGCTTGTGCAAATCAGATGAGGTGTGCAAACATTTTTTCTCCCACAAAAACACAATGTCAAATTTCAGGTTAGCAGAATCAACACTGTCTTAATCAAAACTAGAGTTTTTAGAAGTACATAGTTCAATGACAAAGTTAGTAATCACAAATAGATATGACTTATATAATGTTTATCTTTGAATTTTGCCCTCAATATACTTTTGTTATCCCTGCTTGTGCGGCTAGTGTACAGTCATAAAACTACCACATAAAGCTGCCCATATCTATAACATCTTAGGTATAACATGTACAGCATTTCATACACATTCCTTGTTAAGTACAATGTTATCTTTTTCATTAAAGCTAAACAAGTAGTACACACAAAAATCACAAACTTTTCAACTATGTATTGGTATCTGACACTACTGATTCTTTTTTTGTTTTCAAGTGAAGATCATTTTCTCAAGGCCAACGCCAAAAGGTGTAATAGTCACTCTCAGTGACCAACCTGTGTACGATTAAAGGTCGGCATGTAATGTTTGTTATAATGAATATGTTGTCAGGGCATGGTTGTAAAATGTTTTAGAACCTGATATACCCTTTGTAGTATGCAGCATTTTGTGTTCTGAATTAAGATACTGTACATATTTGTCACATGTACTGTTATGGGTTTGAGTGGGTTTCGAGTATCCAAAGACAATACATTTTAATGCTCTTTTCAATATATTAATATTAGATATTATTATATTATATATTATTAGTAATATAATTACAAAACAAACTGAAATTAAATTGTGTGTTTAATAAATGATTATGTTTTTACTAAACCTTCACTTTTTTAATTAAAAAATCACTTAAATTATCAGGTCAAATATTTGCATAAGCAATGTTAGTTACAACAACTCAGGGATCTCTCTCTCTCTCTCTCTCTCTCTCTCTCTCTCTCTCTCTCTCTCTCTCT
>JAOTRQ010000009.1:2340779-2351095 GCA_028565875.1 Hoplisoma paleatum | reverse complement strand
GGCCCGCGGGCGACTCATGAGGTCCTCGCGGGCGACCTGGTGCCCGCGGGCACCACGTTGGTGACCCCTGCTTTAGATTGTTGTTAAAAGTCACCAGCTATGGATGCAACTGTTTATTCAATAAATGCTTTAATAAAATCAAGTTGATGCTTACTTTCTGGGTTCTCCTTGGAACTTAAAATTCAAAAATGTTCTTTCAAAACTCAACAAGTCAATTGGCTTAACTATGTGGTGGTTGTATTTGGTTTCTGTCCACCACCAAAACATGCAGAAGTTAAATTAGTTCTACAGTGCTGAACATATGTAAGAAGTGACCAAATAAGAACATTTATTATTTGCTAAAACAGTTTTTCTGAAACCGTTTACAGGTCTCTCCACCACTGCTGCCACTATTATGCTTTACTGTGTTTTACATTATATGTAATGTGAGGTATATGTTAAATAAATGTTTTACAGTTTTATAATTCACTATGTAATCTGGGCTACCTACTAAAGTAATGTTAATAAAACCACTGTTTTAATATACAAGGGACTGGGGCCATTAGCCTCAATTATTTCAATATATTATGAGAACACTAACATTTTTGGATCCTATTGTTGTGCAACACTATTGAGTAGGATGTAGTAACAATAAAAATAAGAATACTTATATAGATTTCTCAGTATAAAATGAGATGCCAGCTTTTCATAGCTGTTTGTGCTCGGGTAGGAACCGTGTTCAGCATTGATCGCCCTTGCAATTGCCGTGTTATTTGAATGGAATTTTAGCCCCATCTGATCACATTAGATAACTGGGCTTGTGATTGGAAGGTTACTTGTTAGATTTCTAAAGCTGACAGGCCATGACTGAAATGCCATTGAGCAAGACGCCTAACATCTAACTGTTCCCCCGGGCACCATAGCCAGGGCTGCCCATCGCTCCAGCTAGTGACTAGTGGGTTCGATACAGTTCTAAACTAAGTAGATCTTGTGAGGTTTTGGACAGGAGGATGGACTAAAGGGTTATACTTAACTGGGTGGGCGTAAGTGAGTTTTTTGGGGTGGAGGGAGTAGAAAATACACATTTTTCTTTTCAAACTTTTAACATAATAGAAGAAATTAGGAATTAAGAGTAGCATGTAAGTAAACTTTGAGTGGATGCTGTCACGTAATGCAATTTCAGTCTGTGTTGCTGTTCTTGCTGGTGAAATGTGGTGGGCAGAACCAGCCGCCCGGGGATCGAGTTACACTCAAACTTTTAGAGGCCAGTTTTTTTCCTCCTTCATCCAAAAAGTGGGGGATGGTGACCCCCTTCTTTACTTCATTTTCTGACGACGTTTCTCCGATTTTCAAACGTTGTATTCATTTTTTTTTGTTTGCACGGATAGAAAAGAAAAAGCGACGAGCATGTATTTCTTGGATTTATAGTTCTGCTTCAAAAATGCAGTAAATATTGCACTTGAAACGTGGTCTATAGTCCGCTTGGTTATGATTATCTGCGACCGACACTGGTTTGCTTATTTTGATAATGATGGGGGTTTTTCCCATCGGGAAAAGTAAAACATTTTTTTACCATCAAGAACAAACTTTTGTTCATAAGTTAAGGGACGGATCGAATTGTCTTGCTTCTTTATCAGTGAGTTTACAAAAGTTTTAAACCGTCTCTCTCCAAAATGTCCTCCAGGCGCCTCGGATCCATTGTTGGCAGATTTGGGATGCTTTGCATTTGGGTTGGCATCCTGAAAACGAGCCAGGCCGTTATGTTACACAAAAATGAAAGCGGGTCTGCCGATTTTTGCACGAAAACGACGACGTGTGAGGTTTTGAAGTACAATACGTGTCTCGGATCTCCTTTACCTTACACACACACTTCTCTGATCCTGGCTGAGGACTCACACACCCAAGAAGAAGCGTTAGAGAAGTTGGCCATGTGGTCCGGTGAGCTATTATTTTTCTAAACACAATAATAAACAAACACCATTATTGTGTATCGGTGTGATTATCTATAGCTTTTTATTGTTTTATTGTTGAATGGGTTACCACAATAGGGATAAACCCAAAATACGTTTGGCTGCTGTAATCAGTGCTGTTATTTCAGATTTTGGGAATTATGGCTTGGATGACAGCTTTTTTAAAAGCATTTTTATATTTTTAACTAAAAAGTACCCCCCACCCACCCATAACAATCTGGCACGGAAAGCTGTGTGGAACTCTGGTACTTACAAGTCAATCGTAAATTGATTTAATGCAGGATATAATGTAATGTTTTAAATGTAATTGTAAATAAATGTTAGCCTAAAACACTTTTATCACCACGTAATTACAGAGAAGAGACAAAAATAACACGGTTAACAGTGATATAAGCTGTATTTGTTTTGACTGCACGGAAGACCGTTAAGTTTGAACTCAACTCATGTTGTGCAATTTAGTTTATGTGTTAAATGATATATAATGTTGTTTATAAAATGTACACACTAACTAATTATAAAGGGGCCTGTGGACATCCGGGTGCTACAACATTAACCCTCGTTAATGAGCCTGACTGTCCTTCAGTTTCTCATTCACACCTGATACAACCGATCGATTAGCTCGACGTTCTATTACTTTATCAGTTTGACAAAGCGTTAGTCAACTGTAGGGAGAATGTTCCATAACCTTCCATACAAGTATTTTTGCGTTACTAACCTGGTGCAATATACACAGTTGACAGAAATAGTTAGATGACCTTAAACATCTTTAATCCTAGACGTGTTTATGTGTCCCAGCTGCTTATCCAAGCCAAAAGTTAAAGTCGTAAAATGAACATATTTAAGCCTTTCAGGCTTGCATGGAAGCTTCAACCAAACATACATGTTAAAATAAAGATTAAAGACACATTAGGAAACAACCCTGATTGGGTTTTCTTATGAAAATGTTCACTGTCATAAAACGCACTGCCGACAGAAATATTGATATTATTCAATATAGTAACATTTCTCCAAATATAGTCTCAGTCTTTAGATGCTTATGTTAGGTTAATGTTTCTTCTGTTCATTAAATACAAATGTTAAGCACTTTCGTATTCTGATACACTTAATCTAAACGTGTGCCTTTAATATAATTGGATACCACTAATGTCATGTTTTTACCTGTTAGGCTTAAGAAATGCTCCTCGCTGCTGGGCCGTTATTCAACCTTTGCTGTGTGCTGTTTACATGCCCAAGTGTGAGAATGGCAAAGTTGAGCTGCCCAGTCAGCACTTGTGTCAGGCTACTCGCCGACCCTGCAGCATTGTGGAACAGGAGCGAGGATGGCCCAACTTCCTCAAGTGTGAAAACAAGGACAAGTTCCCTATGGGTTGTCAGGTAATGTGCAATATAATGTGTTTAAAAAGTTTACACACTTTTTTTTTACAAGTTTACAAATACACACTTGTTCTGTTATTCCAGAATGAAGTACAGAAGCTCAAATTTAACACAACAGGACAGTGTGAGGCTCCTCTGGTTAAGACTGAAATACAGACCAGCTGGTACAAGGATGTGGAAGGATGTGGCATCCAGTGTGACAATCCTTTGTTTACGGAAGAAGAACACTCCGACATGCACGGCTATATTGCCATCTTTGGATCCATCACCCTGCTTTGCACTTTCTTCACATTGGTATAAAGCACAACTGTTTGCAGTCATATAAGAATTAATTAATGAATACTTAAATAATCCAGATTGTAATCAGCCAAATTAACAGAAAAATACAGATTAACAGCTGGAAATGAATGTTATGTCGGGAAGACATGATTATTTAAACATGCCCTGTGGCTGATCATGGCAGGTGTACATGTTACATACAAATCATGCTCTATCTGGATATTCTTTACTATACTGTTTGTTTGTTTTACAATATTTCTGCATAAGTACTTGTGCACCTTATATATTTTTTTATTTAAGTAAATATTGTTGCTACTGCTAATTTTTGTTTACTTGTATATGTATTATATATATTTTATTTTGTATATTTTTTGTATATATATTTTGTATATATTTTTTGTATAAATTTTGTATATATATTTTACTTAGCATTAATTTTTTTGTATTTACAGGTAACATTTCTTGCTGACTGGAAAAATTCTAACCGCTACCCTGCTGTCATCCTCTTTTATGTCAATGCCTGCTTTTTCATTGGCAGCATTGGGTGGCTTGCTCAGTTCATGGATGGTGCCCGCAAAGAAATTGTTTGCAAAAGCGACAACACTATGCGACTTGGAGAGCCCTCGTAAGAGCTTTTTTGGGGGAACGTAGATTTACTCAAAGGTACAAGATCATATTTGTACACCACTTATAATTTTCTTTTTCAGGTCGACAGAAACACTTTCATGTGTGATGATCTTCATCATCGTGTACTACTCTTTAATGTCAGGGGTCATCTGGTTTGTTATGCTTACTTATGCTTGGCACACATCGTTTAAAGCTCTTGGCACTACTCAACAACCTCTGTCTGGAAAGACATCCTACTTTCACCTGGTCACATGGTCAATTCCATTCATCCTTACAGTTGCTATATTAGCAATAGCAGAGGTAGGTTCTTTTTAAAAGTTTGTTTTGCGGCAGCACTATATCGTACAATACAGTAATGGTTAGTAATGGTACATTGTATAGGTTGATGGAGACTCTGTAAGTGGAATCTGCTTTGTTGGGTACAAGAACTACAGATATCGAGCTGGGTTTGTTCTAGCCCCTATTGGTGTGGTACTCGTGATTGGTGGTTATTTCCTTGTTAGAGGTAAGGGAATATTTAATGCGAATGCATGGAAAAAAGGATTGTTGGCTAATCCAATGCTTCCACATTTGCAGGCGTAATGACATTATTCTCTATCAAAAGTAATCATCCTGGTCTGCTGAGTGAAAAAGCAGCAAGCAAGATTAATGAAACCATGCTGAGACTTGGTAAGCCATTTTAAAAAGCAAAAATATTTGCCAATTTGTATTTATGGGATTGGCAGAGTATGGATTCAGCACATGACTTTAAGACATCTCCAATCCTCGTTTCTGCATGGGGTTTTTTCAACGATGCACTGCTGCCCTGTTCAGGGAGTTTCTGTGTACCATATTTCCATTAAAAGCTTGGATAGGCTTTCATCCCTGTGAACCTGACTGAATAAGTTATTAAGAATGAGTGAGTGAGGTATGTTTTGCATATTTGCAACATACTCTTTATCAAGTTTTTAGGGTGAATAAGTGCTGTATCATCTAAATTCGCATTTGCCAAAATCTGTTTATGTTCTTTTTTACTAGTACTTTTCCAGTAGTTTGTCTGCAGACTGTTTTTAATCACTAGAAGTGGTAATGATTAGAAGATTATACATCGTGACATATTCATATACCCCTTTTATTTATTTATTTAGCTACATGTTATTTATTAATTGGTTTGGAATCACATAATTATTACATATTGCTATTGATACCTTTTCTCCTAACAGGTATTTTTGGCTTCCTGGCATTTGGTTTTGTTTTAATCACCTTTGGATGCCATTTCTATGACTTTTTTAACCAGGCTGAGTGGGAAAGAAGCTTTCGGGAATATGTGCTGTAAGGATCGTTCTCATTATTTCTTTTTCAAATCAAATCCATGTTTATTTTTCACATACATAGTTATACACTGTAGATCTGGCAGTGAAATATTTTTTTGACTACTCTGTCATGACATTGTACAAAATTACAGTTTAATTTTCAACATTAATGAAAATGGATTTAAAAAAGTAACCAAATAAAGTAAAAAGCTTTAAAAGTTTTTATATATAAATTAAGTCTAAAGTGTCTTAGAAGAGTGACCAAGAATGTCCAAATATTGCTAAAGTGACCAAGTGTCCATAAAGTGACCAGTACTTACTGTATATGTGCCAGTCAATTGCAGGGCATCGTTTACTTTAACACTTGTTTGTGTAGATGCTTTACCCCCCTGACCAATAGCACAGTGGCAAACCTGTATATCATTGGTTATGAGAATCTGCAAAATAATACACCACTCTAAAACATAGGAATGTAACGGTATGCTCACAGTTCAGCAAACTATAATAGATTTTATATCCAAGTTTGTTGACTAAACAGAATTTGAAAAATACCCCCGTTTGCATATTACAGAGGGAAGGATACATTTGCTGTATGATAGACTGTTGAACTCTACTGCAGTAATAAATTAAGAAATAGAAATGAGTAATCTTGTGCTAATGCTTTTCTTCTGGATTGGTGGTTGTTGGAAATGGAGAAAGGAGCTCTTATCAATCTCCTATCAATATGAAATAGCATCACATACAGTCCAACAATAGCTTGAAAATGATCCAGTGTAAGATTATTGATAATAATTGATATTGTGATGAATGTTATGGAAAAATAGTTTACTGACTTAAGTATTTTATTCATTAAGAATACTTTGTGCTTATATAATGTATTTAACTACATTTGTGTGCAGGTGTGAAGCCAATGTGACTATAGCTCATCAAACTAACAAACCAATTCCAGAATGTATTATCAAGAACAGGCCCAGTCTAATGGTGGAGAAAATTAATCTATTCTCCATGTTTGGTACTGGCATTGCCATGAGCACCTGGGTGTGGACGAAAGCCACCATCCTTATCTGGAAACGCACTTGGTTTAAGTAAGTAGCAAGATTTGTCATGTTATTATGGCCACTTCTTACTTTGAATGGCTGCAGTGAATGGCGGTCTCAAATAGTCTTGGGATGAATCCATCGTTTTGTTACACTGTAACATGCTATATGGATAAAGAAAATCTCCCACATTGGTTGGAATAGCATCCAACCAATCGACCTTATTCACTCTCATCCGGTCTAACTGCTGTCTGTATGCTACATACAAGGGTTACTATTAATATTAGCTGCTGGTCGTAATTATGTAATTCAACAGTGTAGTCTTATTTCTGGTCAGTGCTTAGCACAATGCTTTGTAGTTAGGCCTAAACATTTGGATTTGGATACTTCAAGGTTACTATCAGTAATAATATTTTGAGTTTTTCATAATTCTAGGATCATTGGACGGAGTGATGATGAACCAAAGCGCATCAAGAAGAGCAAGATGATAGCCAAGGCATTCTCTAAGCGGAAAGAAATTCAGATGGATCCAGAAAAAGAGTTGTCCTTTAGCATACATACAGTCTCTCACGAAGGTCCTGTGGGTAAGTGCAATTCTCTGAACACGTAAACTGATATAAAGTAGATTTACTTTAAAATGAAGGTATGTAAATGGATTTGAAAGTAAATGACAAGAATGTTCCCTCTTTATAGCGGGGATTAACTTTGAGCTGAATGAGCCCTCCATGGAGATGTCCTCTGCATGGGCCCAGCATGTGACGAAGATGGTAGCGAGACGAGGTGCTATTTTACCACAGGACATCTCAGTCACGCCGACTGGAACTCCAGGTTAGTATTAAAGATTTATATTGGTCTATTATTTAGCTAAAACTTAAATTTATTTTCAAATTTTGCCAAAATTACTGCAACATTGACTAGGAACATATTTTAATTTAAATGCCACATACTATTATATTCAGAGGTGGATAACGTACTAAGCTATTATACTCAATTACTTTGATTGACGTTTTACTTGAGAAAAAGTAAAAGTAACGTAGGTAATTTCTAACAGAATGGGCAGGTCTCTCCTGTGTGAACAAAACAAGTGGATATAAATCTTACAATAGTTTTTTGTTGTTGTTAATAAAAATGTAGTTGTAAAAAAACATGCCGGTACAACATTTGAACATTTAGGTAGGGGTGTCATTTATTGGATGAATTTACCTTTTAAATCACTTAAAATAATAACAGAAAACTGTGCTGTTGTTTGTTTTCATCCAAAAAAGCATCTCTCAGCTATTAGGGTTGACAAGCCAGACGTGTTTATCACTGCTGTTGCTTTCTTTAGTTCATTTTCATGAACAGCATGCCACACAGCTAGAAACACAAAAAGTCTAGTACTTGCAGATCATCTGCTGATTTGCCATGAACATGAGTCCTCAGTCAGTTATTACATCACGATGCCAAAGAAGTCAAAAAGGCACCAAACTATTTAAAATCATAAACAGAAAATGGACGGATGGATTTTATTTAAACATGTTTGAATGTGAATGTTTGAATAAAAATGGAAATACAAAACATGCATTCTTGCAAAATAATCTTTTCAGTTCAATAATAAAGTTCAATATAAATATCTGGCAAGTGTGTTTTTAGTCACTCTTCTCTGCATCCAGTGGTTTGTTTGGAAAGTTTTTTTGTAGTTCTTTTTGCTTCTTTAAATGTCTACATAATCTCTATGTTTGGTAAGTGGTTGTAGGATTGATAGTATCATCTTATAACCTTTACTTTGTAAACATAAGACATTTATTGCATTTTAAACTGCTACATGAAACCAGAAGTAGGTCAAACCTTTTATAAATTCGTAGCTTTACTGGTTGAACTTACTTTTGCTGTTTTGATATTGAACCTCTATCTCTTCAGGTTTCTTTATAGGAATTTTTTAATATCTGTACAAAATGACAGCATAAAGTTAGCAGATTTTTTTTCTTTTCTTGTCTTTAATGCCAATTCCACAAATACTACACTCTCCCCAGTTTATAGAATGTTATTGTTGTTGCAAATTACAATTGTTGTCCTCATGCAGTTCCACCTCCAGAAGAGAGAAACAGATTGTGGATGGTTGAAGCTGAAATCTCCCCTGAGATGATGAAACGAAAAAGAAAAAAGAAGAAAAGGAAAAAGGATGTGCGCCCTGTTGCACCTGCTGATGAGCAAGTAAAGCCCGTTGCACATCACAGAGAGTTTGGCCCCAGTGCTGTTCCTCGCCTCCCTAAACTCCCAGCACATAACAGCCTTGTGGCTAACCTGTGGGAGCGGCAGCAAGAGGAAAATGTCCTGCCAGGTTCTTTTCCTGATTTCCGACCTTCCTGTACCATTCCACGCCAGGACAGGTACATCAAGCCTGGATATGTTTTTGCCAGTCAACGAAGCAGGGATCCAGACAACCTTGCAAATGTTCCGAAAGTAAAAGAAAGCCAGTATGAGGGGAGAGGCCAGTACAAACAACCAGCCTGGCAATCAAATGGTGCATTCCGCTATTTAGGTCAGGACATTCCTGTGCCATTTAGTGGAGGTAGGTCAGAAGTTGCACCTCGATCTGAGGCCAGAAGGCATGTGGTTGCCCCAATTCATTCCAGGACCAATCTCATGGATGAGTTAATGGATGCTGACTCTGATTTTTGACGTTGTTGATACTGCATTGTTTTGCGTGTTTGGTCAAAAAGTGCTGGATACTTTACACCACACATTTGACTGTTTTAACAACCTCTGGCACATGTCTATGATGGCATGTTTGTCTGGTATGCTACATGGCAAGATAAAAAACTTTAGGCAAGTTTTTTGTTTTCTGAATCATTACACGGCACGTTTAGCGGCACGTTGTTTTTTTTCAGTGGCACCAATATGTATTGTTGGTACAGTTACAGATTCTAAGTTGTTGAGGTTTCAGGAGTACCAAATAGATTTTAAAAAAATCTATTCAGACACATTCTTGCTGTATGCCGAATGCTTAAATGGTGCTATAAGTCGATATGTTTTTCCATCTGTAAGTGAAAAACGATGTCAGTATAAACAGAATTGTTCAGAGATAAAGAAATAATGAGCCAGTTTAATTATGATTAAAGTTGTTGATTTGTGTGCAGCAAAATTAGGAACATGAACTTAAAAAGAAGCAAACAAAAAAAGAAGTTTTTATTAGTGTTGTAGCAGCTAAAGTAGACACTTCATCAACGTAATAACTGCATGCTTCATAGAAAATGTTTAACAAAAGTCAGACAAACCAAATAATATTTGTGTATAGACTTGCTGCTTTAAAAAAAATAGAAATAAAAGCACATAGGGACACAATTTTACAGTTTCCCAAAAAGATGCCTGATGTCTTAGTCTTAATTAACTTACAAACGTCTACAGTTTGAAAAAGGCATCTAAAGTCATCAGTCTTTGAAGACACATATTTCAGTGATTAAAGCAATATACTTCTTAAAGAATTAAGGAAACATCGCAAATTATTCTTCGCCATGAACAAAAGTTTTATGTTCATATTTACATTTAAGTTATTACATAAAATCACCGGGCCCAGGTAGCAGGAGTTTTATCCAAACAAGAGTTTTGCACTTCTGAATTTGCACTTTGCTTATGAGACAGCAGAATTCTTCCTAGGCCAGGACATTAGTGAGCTTCTGATTGGTGCAACATCAATGGGTAAAAGTAAAAAGAAATCATTAGTAAAAAGAAAAAAAAATGCAAGGGCTTGTATTACTGTTGCTTATCCTATATATATA
>JAOTRQ010000009.1:2293291-2315127 GCA_028565875.1 Hoplisoma paleatum | reverse complement strand
TCCATCCATCCATCCATCCATCCATCTATCTATCTATCTATCTATATATATATATGAATCCGACTACCTCCACACACCATCTGGTTTCATCCACCCACTCAGTCACTCTGGAAGGCAGTCAAAGAGTGCATCTCATTCTGTTTAAAAGGTGGTTTCCCATTTGTGCTTATCTCCAGTTCTCAGTACACTGTGGTACTTCTCATTGACTATTTCTGCACCACAAAATATTTCATTTTGATCTGGTTTACTACTGGCTATTCTAGTGTGATGGCTGTTCTAGCTACCAATTGGGTTTTTGTAACTAACTCTCACAGAAGCAAATACACTTTTAAATACACGGCAAAAACCAAAAACTTCATCATGTATAAAAACACTTCAATACATACATAATACATCCAGATCCTGATGATTAATGAGGATGGACTACATCTATTTTCCTTAGCAGGATTTGACATGCTGACTAAGAACTCAGTTCTCAGATTATCCTCTCATATAAATGCACATTTTTTAGTCATCCAGTACAATTTTGTATTTCAAAAGTTTCCTTGCACATGTCCTATGGAGCAATGGTTTCATTTCTTTTTTTCTAAAGAAACTCAGCAAGTCACCCAGTTTAAAATCCTTAAGCAGACACAAGTGCTTGAAATTTAAATTCTGTTCTCCATTTGATACGCATTTGATCTTGTGTCACTTTAATACAGTCTGCTGCTGTTGAGCAAGAAAACACATGGTTGTCATGGTAACCAGCCTTCGCTATAGCTCCTAAATTTACAGCATCGGCCCTTATGCCAGATGACCTTGAATTTGACACAATTACACCTCGCCTGTGACACAGACAAACAGCAAAACAAATCTATATTCATGTGTTTTTTTTTCACCTTTAGGAACTTGTAGAGAAGAAATGTAAACCAGTTTGTCAGCATTTTCTCGGCTACAGACTCTGTCCTGTAAAGAAAAAAAACATCTATATTAGAAACTTGGTTACTGCAGTGTAGAGCAGAAATACACTTACAGCAACAACACTTACAAAGACATGTCTTATTATGATCTGAAGTTAATCATTAAGACATGACTTAATTTGTGGGATGTGCCGTCCCAGACAGGAAACTGTCTTCATTTCCATACACGCCAAGCTTGCAATCATTAATTTGTGCTCCTCAATTAAAGGCCTTTGTACCATCCTGACTGAGTGATGTTATATGAACTGGTGGCAGCGCTGTAATAACACCGCCGTTGTTATACACATCATCAGGGCCATTCAATGAGCACGATATTACATTACAATAGAAAGTCAATGAATACAGGACTCAGGAGTGTCAAGAGACGTGTGTTAAACCATTTCTGAATATCATCATCTGGGATGTATTGTAAGCTTCGGACCATGCACAATGGCAGTTATAAGATCACAAAAGTATGATCTGATATCATCTGGCATTAATATTAATAAATCCGAATGAGACAATGCAATGGGTCACACACTCAAGCAATCAACATCCTACTACATTATGTGACATAAAATGTTTTTATGTTTTCATAATGCAATTCTCTTGTCATGTGTACCAACCCCAGACTGGTATAATATACTATCTAGTGCCCTTCTTACACAAATGCAATCACACTCCACTCGTTTGTACCTGCCAGTGGGTATATGCCACTACCATCCACCATGAAAATTACATCCCTATGAATGTTTGAACTCATTGCCAGACTGATACGATTACCTGGTTTTCAAACTCAAGTCATGAAATCTTATCAAAGATGGGCCACTGCTTTAGTCCAGCAGTCTAATTAGGACACAAGTTTACAGGTATTACTGTTAGATGAATCACCCATCACCTTTCTTTAACAAGTGCAGAGAAGAAACAGCAAGAAGTAAAACTGGCATGCTTCGCCCCTACACTTAGCAAGTTTGGTTGAACTGGTATGGGATTTCAGCTAACACACATCACAAGGTTACAGCTAGAACAAGCTTTCTATTTTAGCACACATTTCTATCGCAGTGATGACTTTAAACATTTGATTTTTGGGGGCATTTTTTAGTTCTCATTTTTAGGGTGTCCAATTTTCACCCTGTTGACTTATACTTCCTTTTACTTAACACTCTGAGCAATAATCAACAGCATTTTCTGACTGGCATGAGTTCACATGAGCAGAGGTCAAAACAGAATCACTTCTTAGATCCTTATCTGGTTCCCTAACTTGATGAATAGCATCCAAATGTTGTTGATATACACTCAGCCCAGTGAGATAGCAGAAATGTGATTCAATATAATTATTCAGGAACATCAGCTCTGGTGTGCTAGTGTATTTTACCACTACCCTATCTGAGCAGTTGATTTTTTAGAGAGAATAAAGGAATTGGGTGAATTAAATTTGTCAAAGTTTGTCAAACTGAAAGTTTTTTTTCTCTTTTATTTCCCCTCTATCTATACAAAGGACTTTACATGGGTGATTGGATGTGTGTACATCTGCTTGTAAGCAGGATGGTGATTATGTGATTATCATGAGCTGTGACAAAAGATTTCCCTAACATATAGGCATATGTGGGGCAAAGCTCCACCCATGAAATTTTTTAAAACCCGGATGCCACCTGCACCATCACTTGACATTCTGCCTCCCTGAGTAAATTTAAACCTGGAGTGGGGGGAATTGTAAAGTGTCTGTGGCTACGTTGTAAGCTTTTGTGTGCCAGTGCGATCCATTCAAGTGAGCTGGCACAACATCTGGAAAGGATTAGTTTTCATCTAGTTCTGCAGCCGCTGCTTCTGATAGACTGAAATCGTCTAAACAAGGAGTCATCCAAGGGTCAACAGGGTCACGTTTCATCTTTCCTTTCATCTTATCCCCTAGTGTGCCTGCCCATTCCCTGTAATCAAACTTCCAACCGCTCATCCTGCCAGCAAATCTAGCCCAATTAAGAGAGGCTCATATGGCCTGGATGGGTCTGATCCATCATGTGTGGAAATAGAATATGCTTGAAAGTGATGGCGGGAAATTGAGAGACGAAGGGTTGATGAAAATGGAACTGGGTGTTAATCATGTTTAAAAGTTTGATGTGTCAATGCACAATTACTAGTCAACTAGAATAGGCTTGAAGAGCATAGAAATAAAACAAGGAAAAGAACCAAAAAGAGAATATGTGTGTACAATTTCTGGTTTAGTATTAATGTTAAGCAAAGTAAGATTAAGACAATTTTCATTTCATTCTACTTTATAGGGTCACGCTGGGGCACATACACTAACAACTTGAACAGGTCATCGGTCTGTTACAGGGTACAGAGACAAACACACACAGGACAATTTCATTATCTCCAAAAACTATGATTGGACTGTGGGAGGAAACCGCAGTACCTGGAGAAAACCAAGCAGACATGGAAACTCTATACAGAAAGCCCTAGATGGCCTTACCCAGCTGAATCAACCCCAGGACTTCTTGCTGTGAGATGACAGTGCTAACCACTAAGCCACCGTGCCACCCCCTATTAAGATCATATGTACTACAGACAGTGAAAGTCTAATTTATGAATTAGTGTAATGGACCATACTCCTCCTGCTGTGGGAGCACATTTTACATTCTGAACAATCCGAATGCAACAGATACCAAAATACACAAATTACTGTGATAAACATGTGAGATGCACATACATACAGAAGAATGATACCACATACACTAAACCTAAACAGAGATTTCTTTTTTTCCTCCCCTCATTGTTGTTTTTATTGGTGTCAGGCAGTCATGAAAATGTGTATATCAGAGATAAGAGGTTAGTTTTAAATGTGTATGGGGATTGGAATGAGATGGACATTGCTGGGTGGTGTGGTAATGCGACAGATGGCTTTACAGTCCGCTTGTTAGTTGATTTTCTTTGCCTGTGCTTGTGTCTGAACCCAGGTTGGGGCAGGACAGATGGGCAGCAGTCATCATGTGTGCTTTTTTGGAAAGCAGGAGGAGGAAGAGTTCGAGTCAAAGCTGTCCTGCATCACTGGATTTTAAATACCCATTTTGTTATTAGTATTTGTGGTGGAGTGAGAAATTCAGTAAGAATGACTGAGAAATTAATTAAAGCCAGATTAAAACAGACTTTTATCTAACTTGTTATCTAACTTATGTTTTTTTTTATCATGTTTTTCTTTCTTACTTTACATGAATAGAATCAACCGATGACTAGAAATCTGATTTGAATGTTCTCTACAATTACCTGCTTTACCTAATTAACTCCATCAACCATGTAGTTGTTATCTTAGGCTAAGTGTGTAGTCACCTTACAGCAAGGACTTGGTCTTATCAAATCCAAAAATATGCATCCAGGTTAACTGGAGAATTGTCGCTACAACCGTCTGGGATGTATAAACCAGTGCATTGTAGTGCTGGTCCCAAACCAAGATTAGAAAAGATTAGTTAGGTTGAGTTAGAGAAAAAACTATGCCAAATTAATAATCCGGATCACAATTTTAGTCTAGTGGATAGAGCTTTGCCATTGTTTAGTCCTGGAACATGGCCAGATCTGATCCAGGTCCATACAATGACCAATTCCAAACAAGCTGTCAAGGATGTCAAGAAACAAATATTGCATTGTGTTGTACATGTGCATATGTATATATGACAATTAAGACATTTAATTCAAAATCTAAAATCATATTTTATTGTTAATAGCTAATTTTGTTTATCTGCATGTGCAGAAATAGAAACGTTACAATCAGTCAAATTGATTTTAAAAATTGATCGTTTTACATTTTTGAATAACGAAATGAAATAAAGCAAGAGCTTCTTTCTTCGAAAATGCAAGTAATTCTTGTTTTTGAAAATTAGGTTGTGCTGGAACATAATTATATAAAGCTATTAAACTTTTGTGAGTGCCCCACAATGGCTGAGGGCTTCTCATATAAGCACTCAAAAAACTAACAGTGAACATCATATAATTATATTATGTAAACATATTATGTAAATTTTAGATTCCAGCTTTATGGTGGGTCATATACATTACAAAATATTTCCTATTTCAGGATCACTGCGTAAAGAAAAGCTCGGTTTAACAAATTTATGTTGGGATAGCACAAAGCACTGACACACAAACAAGTTAGGAATGATACCACTATATCATCAGGTTTTCATCAGTGACCAGTAAAATGGGCCCAATTTCAAGCAGCTTTTTCAGGAAAGTGATTAACTGTAAATGGATGATATTAAAATAGTATGGAATTAAAATAGTGATCTGTGAGGTCGTTTCAGTTAATCATATATAAGATATCTAGTGCTCTTAAGTGGATGTGCTAATGTTAGAGATTATTAAAATGCATTTGAATCCTTTTATTTCTCCAAAAGATTTTTAAATCAAGCTCCATTAAATGCATTCCCATTCAAGATTTTATTGTTACCTCACCATGCTGACACACTGACACCTTTTCAGCATTGTTTAAGAACTAAGACTAAGAGAACATAAAATCCATAACAATGAAGATCATTTTGCATAATGCCACCCACGCAGTGCCAGAGGTTTCCCAAACAAAATGTGGTAAATGCAAATTGTATCTCCTTCAGCTGGTGGAGGTTGAAATTGTCTTTACTGAAATGGCATGTTGTTTGAACATCCAGATTTCGATTAGAGCTAAAAAATATATTGGCATCTAATTTATTTTAAGGGTTTTACACTATATGCATGTACAAACAATATATATGTAATATGTAATATCTTCTCAAAACATTTCTGAATGCCAGTGTTTTAATATTTTGCATTAAAATACATTTTTGTGGTACAAAAACATGGTCCAAAATAACAATTTTTAAGCGCAGTAATAAAAGACTAAAATATTAAAATACATGAATAATACATGAAAAACCTGAATTACACTAAGCATATTAACATATGCTTGATTGTTCCATGCAATGTGTTTCTGTTTAGTATTGTAATAATTGTATTTCCCTCAGGGCAAAAGAGTCAAGTCAGTTCCTTTGTTATGTAGTTTTCTTGGACGACTGTAGCCATTGTATTGCATTAAAACAATGATTGCAGTGAAAATTGAGGTATCCACATGTTTGTGTGTGTATATTATTAGATTTAGAACTAATTAGTCATTATTTGAATATGTAGGGGGAATGCCATTTTACAATAAATGAGCAAATGTGTTTTTCAATGTCACTTTATGCACGTGTTTTAATTTATGCATGTGTTTTAATTAAACTTATTCAGATTCCATAAATTATTCTAGCACACCAGAATGTAGCTATTGGATTTTATGCGGACATTTGCTTTCCAACAATGATTCTTTTTGTCCTTACTAACCTTTACCCTTCTCCAAACTGAACATACACAATATGAACAAGCGCTAGCCTAATGGTTAAGGTAAGATGTTGAGCTAGTAATCCAATGATACCAGTCTAAGTCTTACTACTGCGAAGTTGTTGTTATTGGGTCCTTTTTAAATACCCCCAAGACAATTAACCCTAAATTGCTCAGACTGTACATTGTAAGTCGCTTTGAATATTTGTGTTTGCTAAATGCTGAACATGTAACTGAAAATTTCAAATTTTCCATTCTAATTGATAATTGTATACATTTCAACCACAAAAATGGTTCCAGGTGAAATAAAGTTATTAAATAAATGAATGAATATGAATTAAGAATAAAAATGAATTAAGAAAATGTATTTGCCTCTTGAATAAAACAAAAACAGGCACTCCAGTGGCCAGCCGAGCCTCTCAGATACCTTAGCCCCACTCACCTTAGCTGCAGTGACCTTTATTAAACTGAATACCCATGAATTAGCAATTGGGGAAACAGTAATAAATAAAAATACAAAAGCACTACAACAATCAGATTACAGTTTGTTCTGTAAGCATATTTAAATGCTGATGTAGGCTTCATGAATGTAATCAATATGATGGCAAGTATGCAAAGTTGCTGATGGATTTAATGGGAATTTAATGAGAAGGCAAATGGAAGGGAAGTGGGAACATTTGTGTTGTTGAGCAGATGGTGTCGAATTCAAATGTAATAGTTTTATTTTATTGCAAATCTAAAATAGATGCATGATTCATAAACATTGGCTTTATAAAAAAAATATTTTTTGAATTTCGAGAAGCTTAATACTGTCTCCCATTAATTTCCACTGCTACAAATTAAGAACATTATCCTTATACTATAGACAGTTTAAGACTACTTTTAAATATTTTTTAAAAGTATATAATTTTTTAAAACTCTAGTCACTCCACAATTAACCATTTGACATCCTTCATAATTCAGAAACCCAGCCATGAACCACAAACGTATAGAGTAACTCTGTGTGTATGTGTAACAGTTTTGTAATCGACAGCTTTACAATATATATCTTCATTACACTTTTGATAAGCACTAAATCAACTAAAAATAAAATTAACAAAACTAGAGAAATGTGCTATATCCAGGTAGCAAGCTATTATTAAACAACAGACAGACAGTTGAAGTTCCGATGCTCCTCTCTTATGACAAAGCCAAAAAATAACAATCATGGTGGGACAGTTTAAAAGACCAGTTTGCATCTACCATGGGCTCTGTTTCCTGCCCTTCTCATCGTGAATTGGATCTAAAATTTTAAAACTCTTTACCCAAACTCTGTAAATATGGAGACATAAGGCACATCTTACCTCCGAAGCAGAAGTTTGGGGTGGTTTTTGCTTTCCAGATTTTTGTCAATAAGGTCAGAGAGAAGATGCTTGAGTACATCAGTAGCGTACTCCAACTTGCTCTGTAGCACAGTCATGATAAGAGAAGCTACATTGCCACGGTCTCTCATTGAGAAACCTCGCTGAGACTCTAGTGTACGGATGAAGGAAAGCAAGAAAACTTTGTTGTTGATTAGCTGGCTGAAAAGCTTCAGACCCTTTTCCACTTGCTCCTGTCTGTATCCTGGAACCTATACCATCAAAAACAAACAATATTGATGTAGAAATTCAACTAAAAAAATAATTGCTATATTATGTGTGTAAAATATTTATTATCACACATCCTTGTTTTATCTGGGACATAAATTAATTTTAGTTAGTAATCATTAGTATTTTATGCTGTAGACGTGTCATTTTATTGTCTTGAGAAGGATAACTCAATCAATATCAGCCAGCCAATATTATACCTTTGACATTTCGCATAAACTGAATAATGTGGCCATGGTTACCATAATAATGTCAAAGGATCAGAACTGTAAAAATGAAAATGGCAACGGTGCCTCCCTTGAGAGAGTGTCTAAACTCAACAGCTAATGATTAACAATTAATAATGTAGAGGTGACATAAAACATGCCGTTTATACCATCAATAACCATTACACAACTGTCAGCAACCAGAGGTTAGCTGACTACAATTCTAATTAGATTTGATTTCAGTATAAACTTCTCAAGAGAGCTAGGATGTTTGTTTCCAATTAAATCTTCATTAAGGTAGCTTATCAAAACCAGAGCTCATCAAAGTATAAAGATAGTACATTTGGCAGTAAGGATGAGCCCTCCTTTCTGTTGAGATTCGATTAGCAATGCTCATTAGCATCAATACGTTGTTTAAATAAACTGTAGTGTGCTATAAACTTTAGGTTTCTCATTTTCATCCCTGTGCTCCGAAAACAACTGTGTCACAGTTGTGGTTATTGTGATTAACAAGCAAGAAGGTGTTGAGCTTTGAACTACTCATTAAAAGTAAAAGATTTTGTCATTATGAGGTGTCAGCAAGTGCTAAGCCAGGTAGATCTGGAAAGTAGGTTAGTCAGAAATCGAAGTAAAAATAGCATCTGCTTTAATGTCGAAAATTTGATTATAAATATATAATTTCAACTTTACTTATATTAGCCATAAAATTGGCTCCAGAAGATGACTTACCTCCAGGTCTTTAAGTACAGGGTGCTCTTCAATTCCAGGGAAAAGAACACGCATGGTGTAGGTTCTGTAGTCCAGGAAAGGAATGCCAGCTCCATCCAGGTCACTGGTCAGTTCATTAATATCCGTCTGCAGCTCTGCAAATGCTGTTGGAAATACACATTCATAAAACACATAAGCACAATTTTGCAGAACCCTTGTGAAATAATATAACATGTAATGTTTTTGAAAATTTAATGTCAATGCTAGGACCCATAACCCAAAAATGTCCTGCAATCATAAAGTGTTTACTAACTAATACTACAGGATGAATTGAAATATACTGGACAAAAACTTCTGGTTAATTACTGTGTTAGGGGCATTATAGTGCTGAGAATGGTTTACCCATGAACATCATCTGAATTTACAATTTGAATGATGAATGAGTACAGAGTAAAATAATTGTAAATTGTGTCCATAGTGTTCATCTGTATGGTAGCTGTATCTAATAAAACAACCTGTGAACAACTGTACCAGATAAGTGGGTCACCAAATGTGACTTTTTAATATTTTATAATTATATCCCTTGAAACAGAAAACAATATAATATGTTTACATATCCTTAATATAAAACACAAACCACACTGTACATGACTTAAATCCTGAGTTTAATCCACTCCATTTTTACACACCTTCTTTACACTCTAGTGCCACTCGGCATTCCAGGTTGTCCATCTGCATCTGCAGACGCTTGAGGGTCAGGTCACTCTCACGGGACTTGCGCTTGTAGGCAATGAGCACGATGATGATGAAGAGGATAAGAAGACATCCAGCTCCAGCAATGCTGATGATGGCAGTACTGCTGAGAGGACTATCAGAGGTAATGTGGACCACGCCTGGGGAAAACTCAATTCCACCTACTCGAGCCTGATAAACAAAAAAAAGAAACAAAGTCATCCATGTGTCTACAGCAGAACTTAATTTTAATATCAAATCTGTGGTTAATTTTTGCTAAGACAAATCATATTCTGTCTGTGAACTTAACTTCAAAGTCTGCTTCTTGTGAATCTACACTTTTTGGGGACTCCCACAGTCTACTTAGGAAAAGCCAATTAAGCAGGGATACTAGATGACAAGTTGTAGTCATTGTGCTAGTGCAGTTAAAACAATGTAGGGCATTCTGGCTTTTCCCTATGAAACATCAAAGCTAACAGAAACAACAGCAGATGGCCCACAATGACGGCTGTGTTTGTGTGTTTGCAATGGTAAACCAATCTGTGTGACTATATCTGCCATTCGTCTGTCAGCGGTCCAGGTGGTGTCAGCCTCGTGCTTTCCTTCTATTTATAAAAATAGCACCATTATTTGATTTTGCTAAGCTGTAATACCTTACCGAGATGCTATTGGCTGTGACTCTACCTGCTTTGAAAGCTAAACAGTGATCACAATACTGTGCTAATCCAGTGATGAAAGAGGATCTGTGGACTTGAATTGTCCTCAATGCTGGAATCACTTACCAGAACCTTATGGCGTCCAGTTAGATTAGGTGATTCACACAGCAACTGGGTGTCGGAAACGGTCAGAGCACAGGGTTTCTCTCCAATCAGAACTGTGTAGTTCAGTTTTCCATTGCCACCAGGAGTAGGGGGGAGAAAATTCCTGCCCTAAAACACATTATGAAGCCAAATGATTTGGGTTTCATACCAAAATGGGAAAACAATCTAATATGTAAACAATAAAATGGTTCTATGAGACCCGCTGATATCAACAGATGATGTTAGCATAGTGTATTAGACTTTTTGCTTTATTTACATTACATTTTCTAAAAGGCTTACTGTTACAGTGTACTGTCTGGCCTATTGACAGTTAAGGGCCCAACAGCAAATTACTAGTCCAGTTCTTTAAAACTAGGTTACCACTTGCCTTTGACTGGCAATATCACAGTAAACTCAGTAAAATATATTTTAATATGATATAGATCAATGCAAATTTAGAGTACTTCATGTTTTTTTCCCTTATGATAATGTGATGAGAAAGTGTCCGTCCTAGTTTAACCTGTTAAACTAGGTTCTGTCCGATTTCCTCTTACCTTCCAAAGTCATTCCCGAGTTAGAATGACATTTTTAGTATTTTGTTGAACAGGAAATGCCACGTACCTTTAGAATAATAGGAGATCCTGGCTTTAGTTCCTGCACCCCAGAGGGACTAAGAGGCTCAAATACTGGGTTGGGGTAGTATAAAAAGTTAATATTTTGAAT
Source organism: Hoplisoma paleatum (assembly GCA_028565875.1). Classification (NCBI taxonomy): domain Eukaryota; kingdom Metazoa; phylum Chordata; class Actinopteri; order Siluriformes; family Callichthyidae; genus Hoplisoma; species Hoplisoma paleatum. Next base: position 2,304,052 of record JAOTRQ010000009.1, on the reverse strand, counting down.
GGCCAGCACAGCCTGCACATTATCAAGAATGAAGCCAAATTCATCTGTTTTTTCAATCACTTCCTTCTGCCTGCTCAAACCACCTGGAAGTGCCGGGGCCTGGCACAGCATAGTGGTGGGACTCAACACATGGCAAAACTGAAAATGAGACAAAAAACCGAGAAATCAATAAACTAAATTCACGTGATTTAACAATAAGCTGCATTTACAGATAAAGGATTAGCACACTCAAAGAGATCTGTGGACAAAATTTAATAAAAACAAACTAATATTGCAATGAGCAGGGGACATTAATATACATTAACTGTTTGTATGAATAGTAACCATTTAAGTGTTGTTCTAACAGGTACAACGTCCATTTACTGAGTTAATCTAATAAAATGCTTTCATTTTATATCAATTTCACTGTGTTTGTTGCCAATTGTATTTGAACACTCTTTGTAATCACTAGGTATCATTAATGGCTGCAGTTTAACCTACACCATAATCTAATGTCCAAAAAATAAAAAACTGTTTGTTTTTAATAAGTAGAAATTTTAAATTTTAATTTGAAAATCCCACATGTACAAATACAGATGATAAGGATTAAAGCAAGTCTCAAAGATCCTGGAGCTATTAAGCAAACACAATGCACACTCAATACCTTCTGCACGTTTCTACCTCCCACTATAACAAACAGCCAACCCTAAATGCAATGTAGTGGAAAAATATTGTTCCAATTTTTCAAACCAAGAGCTTGATTTAACCTCATCATCAAGAAAGGACCTGAAGCACAAACAGATCCACACTCCCAAACAGGAGTGCAAAATTGTTGCCATTTTTTTAAATGGAGGTGTTGATGTGTGCTGTTTGGGTAGTGACTCATTTTCTAATGACTAACCACTCTACTTACCAAAGAAAAGCTCAACGCCCTCAGCCATCTCCTCTCCTTTATCCCTTACCTACTTGTAGTCTACCCTTTTCAGTATTTTGTGTATCTGTAATTTCACTTTAGTACATTTTAGAGTCAAAAATGTAACTTTTTATTCTACATTTTGAAAATCGTGCAATCAAACCAATGAAGTTACAGTTCACACTTCAGTCTTGCAAACTATTTAAGAGACTGAACCAATGGAAGTAGTAGCTCAGTGGCTAAGATGTTAGACTTCTGATCAGAAGGTTCCTAGTTCAAATCCTGCTATTGCCAGGCCCTTAATTAAGACCCTTAAATTACAGTTACCAAATTATATAAAATGACAGATAAATATAAGTTGTTCTTTATGAGGGTGTCTTCCAAATGCAATAAATGTAAGAGTGACTTACATTTAAGAGTAAGAGTAAAAAAAGTATTGAATATAAAAATATATAAAATATTCTATTTTATTTTACTTATACTAAATTTTCAATGTTAAAATGAGCTATTTTTATAGTCCAGTGCTTCAAAATAAAAACTTGGTAATACTTATCCTAGTAAAGATTTGATCAACTACATAGTTAAATTATCAAAACTTTTATATTAAAGTTATATTATCACATCTTTGCTGATTAAGCCTCAAAACTGCATTAACAAGCACTGGAGGCAGTCACCATGGACAGCAGATAGGGGGAGCCACATTCCACAATATCCTCATTGGACTCGTTCTAACCCGAGATTACCGCCTACTAAAAATAAGAGAGGGGATTTTTGAGTTTTAAGAAGCAGTGTGCCAGTGCCTTATCATATCGCGGCTACAGGTGCCGAATGTGCTGGTGTGGAAGATAGGGCAGCGAGATAGCATTTCAGACTTTTGTCTTTGTAGACTTTCAATCAGGTCTCTATGAATGCCAGCCATGCCATGGATCTGTGAGTCCATTCTGTATAAAGGCAACAAGATACCCCTGGCTACTGTGTTATAAGGTTTTCTACCAACACAAAGCAAAGGGGGGCATTGTTGCCACTGTTGGTGGGTTCAACTCTCTTATGTTCATGCTCTGTTTCGCTTCATGTCTTTTATTCTTTAGTTTTGCAATTCTCCATTCCGCTGCTGCATTGCTGTTGCTCTGTGTTCCTTATATCAGGAAATATAGAGCTGGTAAAATGACCCGTTAACAGGCAATGTGGTTCATAAGCTCCTTTGTGAAGAAAAGAGGGGTACTCATTGATCACAGATCAACTTCTTTCTGGGTCAAAATGTTTCCCTTTCACGTAGACTGGAAACAATACAAAACCTTTTTAGTAAAGCTCCTAGTAAAACACTATGTGCTTGGTCTTATTTCTTTTGGTACATTCAGGAAGCATTATTTATAATTTTAGTGTCATGTTTTAATCTTTGATTACACATAACAGACACAACTTAGATATTCTTTAGACAAGTTTCATCCGTTTACAAGTTTAATGTCTATCCCAATACAAACTAGACTGTTCTAGGAAAGAATTTAGAATATGCGAACACAAAACAGTAAAGACCTTCAAAAACCCTCAGGTGTTTCTTGCTTTGACAGCGCTACGCTTGGCACCTATGACATCCTCCAGAAACATGGCAAACTATTTAAAGACACTGCATATGTGAAACAAATATGGCAATACATTTGAAGTAAATGTAGTTTATTTTACCATAGTAAATATATTTATTTAACATTGACTTACATTGGTAGTCTCCTGATTATGGTACTTGGCTCTGATTTGTGGATTTTGAATGATGTCCAGGTTCGTACCGGTAACTGTCACTGGAGTATTTCCACTACAAAAGAGTTTAATAAAACAGGACATAATTAAAGAAAACAACATTAGACATTAGCTATCAACATCAGTGAATACATTCACAAGAATATGTAAATTATGAATGCACAATGACTATAAACAGGGTGACTTTATTTTCTGAAGCTGACATACCTGAAAATACTCCATTCAGGTTCCAGTTTTGTTATAGTTGGGTCTTCTACATATTCAAACCTTAGGTCCTTATGGACATGAGCCTTGTCCACATACACCGATACGGATACATTTCCATAGCCTAGCGTGGATGCGTGAGAATGGCATGTGATCCACTGTGCCCCTCTTCTGCTTGATCAAACAGACACATTTTGTGAATAATGTATTTGACCAATTAACACACATTAATTACCATTTATAATGACTTGGTGATGCTTGTCAGTAGTCACACATGTGAAAGGGCTTGCTGGCTTCTTGTTAAGACAAAAACCACTTATAAGAAACAAATGAACATTAACCTTCAAGCTCATTTCCACAACAAAATATTGTTAGGACAATTAGTCTTCTACGATAATTGCTTAATTGAATAATTAATCATTTACAATTAAAGACACCAAGGAGAACCATTAATGTGCTAAATGAATTCATGCTACCACTCTACCCACGTACTTATGAATCATATAAACAATGTCATTTCCAGTGAGTATATATGACTGGATGTTACCTTTGGAAAGTGCACTTCTGGTCCTTGAACATGATAGAAACATTACTTCCAGAGTCCAGGTTGCCTCCTGTGATGTTGACGATGGTGCCTCCAGACACAGGCCCACGATTAGGTTTTAGAGACAGCAGTTTGGGGACCTGCACATGATTGTGGAAAAATTACAATTCCTTGTTCCAGATTTCTAAATTGCACTAGAACATCTTAGAACTGATTCCATCAAATGAGCTGGAATAACAAAACATACTTAAATAGAACTTTTTACCTTCACACACATTTTACTTGTGACTTTCACATTTTAACCAATCTCTTAAATCAATCTCTAATAATGCAGTCTAAACAAATATTGACACATTTTGTACCATAAAATGTACAGGTACTGAATTTAACATCATCAATTGATATTGAATTATTATCCAAAAGATGTATCTTTATTTTGCTATTGTTTAATGTATCTAAAACTATTACACTGTATAACTGTGGCAATTTTGCTATATACTTATAAAGCAAATCAGTACAAACATACAACACAATGTCTAAAAATCAAGTTAAATTCGGCCTTTATTATGTTTCAAGACACTTACTGTCTTTGCACGACAAAACAATAAAATTCGTAAGTAAATAAACAGCATCTTATTTTAATGTGATTTATATTCTGATATAATGTCTATACTGTAGTTTATTTTGTAAAAACTATCTTCTCATTTCTTAGATGAATTTCTCTCATAATCCAGAGACAATACTGTACAGAAGCAACGGATGCCATTAACGTATGTGTAAAACCAATAATGAGGCATATAATATGAGGCTAATGGGGGCGATTACAGTGCAAATCAATAAAGGGGTCACAGCTTGGCCCATATTCCTCTGATTTAAGTGTTTTCTATTGGCTTGTGTGGAAGAGAGATAGGACAGAGGTTTTATGGGCAGCCTCTCTGCGCCTCATCACATATTCATTACCATCCTTCTTCATGATAAGATTACAGCCAGTGCATAAGGAGGACTGCACAGACCAAGTCTCGGATCTTTATTAGGTGATCCCACAATAAATTCAAGTACAATTAAGTCTGTAATTGGCAAATAGCGTTAAATGCACAGCAATTATTAAAAATCCAAGTCTCTTGATTTCCTTATAGATTCTGAAATATGGTGTCAGAAAGCTTAACTTACCACAAAGTAGTAGTACTTGGAAAAACTGGCCATGAATTCAGGCTGGCATTCCCCGATGCACACTTCAACATTTCCGGCAAACTGACTTGCTTCTGCTTTTCCCATCTCACAAACAATCCTGTAAAATGTGCACATCATGACAGAGGTTTATGAGCTGAAGCAACTTGTTGACTTTTATTTTGTATCAAGCATGAAAGATTGATCTAGCTAGCTTCATAGAGTTAGCAGATGTGGATTAGTTTCTTGTATTAAGCTAATTGCATTATAGTAAAATTGTGTATTGTCAGTCTAATTGCATTACATGATCAGGCAAAAAACCCTGAACATCTTTATTTGTTATCAGTTCAAATACAAGTGCACAGTACAACAGGGGAGGATTAGTTGTAATTCAGCAGCCATGGTGTTAGTATTTTGTTAGTTTGTTGCTCAAGAGCCCAACAATGGGTTTATGGCAGAAATTTTGCAATAAAAAGCTTTCAAGTGATTAGTGCACACACCTACCCATTATGCTACTATTATAGTTTGCTATAACATTCTGCAAAAAAATATGCTACAAATTAGTGTGTTATTATTTTTTACAGGTTGTAGTACAAGTAGTACTAATAACTGTGACTTCATTGGTAGGGCTATAAGATTCTGCTAATTTAATTCCAGGTGAATGTGTTGCTTTGCATTTAGTTTTTTGTGAAGTGACAAACTATATTTAAATAGTTATCTTACAGAGTACTATGGCAAAATTAATCCATTTTATAGTTCCGAAATTTGGAAGTGCACTTTGCAGTCAGACAACTCTAAAAGCCGAACCAAAATAATAGCTAAAATATTACATGCTGTTTTGTTCATGCGAATGCAGAGTAAATGTTAATACAGTTTGTAATCTGCTTATTCTCTGACAAATCAAACTTATCACACAAAGGCTTTCGAGGCAATCATCTGCTAGACTTAAATTAGACAAAATTAAATTAAAATAATTTTTTAAATGAAAGCTTTAATAAAATAATTATTTCTAGCCACTAGAATCCACACAATTCTACAAATCTATAACATGTAATAACTACTTTTGTTCTGACCAGGGATTAATAAAATCTTTAATATTCTTCTAGGCTTCACTTTTGAACATTAACTACCAGTGGGATTAAGGCAACACATGGGTTTTAGACCTACTGTACTAAGAGAGGACTACTAGGTCAGTGTAGTTCAGTGATGTTCAATGACAATTTAAAAAAAACTTTTTTACATAAACTTTTATTCTGGAATATCGTAGCTGCACGTCTTAGTTCTCTTTCTCTGCTAAATTAAAGAACTATAACTATTTTCACCATACAACCTGAATTCTGATCATCTACTTTTTAACTTATACAAACGTGTAAATCAGAACAAACTTTATATCATGTAAAAGTTTTGTTTTGGATATTATTGTATTCTTTTCTATTTGCTTTGCATTAAATATATTCTGTACAAATGTATTCTACCATAATTATGCACCAGCATCACTAATATTTTAATTTATTAAAGATTATACCCTGCAAAGTACAGATTACAAATTCCAGACCTTGTGCCAGATCTGCAAATTAGAAATAATGTGTTCATTCTTATGGTTCTAATTTAATTATATCTGCAGGAATACTGGAAGGGAAAGAGGGTCAGAACCATGTAAACTTACTGTTCGGCAGGGATATACCCCTCTGGTACGGGTTTACACTCCACCTCAGCCACCTTCACGTTGCCTTGAATCTCATGGAAATTCAGGCCAAGGTTCTCCCCACGGATTGTAACCAGCGTGCCCCCCTCTCGAGGCCCTCGGAGCGGGGTAATCTGCAGACACACAAAACCCGCCATTACAAGCTTTGCAAACAATCATCATCAAAGCCTTGATCCAAACAGACGACAACATGTGCGCATCCCACCCCTCCATGATCACCATGGTTGGTACGAGCCAGCAGGATCTGGAAGCTTACTCAGTTCCCCACTTTCTCTCTTTGCTGCACCTGTGAGAGATTCAGTTGAGCGGGATAATTGGACCTCTCTCTCTGTCAGAGCTACAAAGCTTCCAGTGAACATGCTTTCCAATGAATAATGATGAGCTACAAACGCAGCTGAGCCTCGACTATAGTGAAAAATCAGCAGTGATTATATATAAAGACAGATTGTTCAGAGAAAGATGCAACATCAGCAAACAAACTTCTATTAGCATACAGCAGTTAAAAAGACCCAAGGGAAAAGTTAGTTCTTCTGAACTGGGCAAACTTAAAAGCCAGGTGCAATGTGGGAAATATTTACAACTGAAACAGCATTCTGGATATATTTAGTAACTATTAAAATATATTATCAGGGTGAATTTTGATCTAGTCTGATAACGCATGGAACACTTTATTAGCAATGTTTATTCACAGGTAGAACATAAGGGCCACTTTTCTAATATTTTGTTGACGTTCCGTTTGTTGCTAAAACAACTCAGTGACTCTGTTGCACTGTGTGTTGATAAATGTCAATCAGAACCATCATTAACTTTGTGAAATTGGAGCTACAGTAGCTTGACTGTTTGATTGGACTGCACAATGAACTAACTCTGTTTTATATTTTTATAGGAGAAAGAAATTTATCATCCTGGGACTACTGAGTAGTGACAGATACCATAACTGAAAGTTCTAATGGTAATAACTGCTTTTTGATAAGGTAATATCAAATGTATTTACTGCCAACAAGCTGTTTTCTCTTTCTGTTGACTCACCTTAACCAATTAAGCAGCTATTGTCACTCCCTAGGGGTACTTTGTGCCTCACCATCTTGTGTGGGCACAATTAATTTTTGCAACCTCTTTTTGCTTCAATATGCAGATGGTTATTTTGGTGGCACCGCTCTTGAATCTGTGCAGGAGGTCTGGCAGACCTGGAATCAAAATCCAACCTTATCATCCAGGGCTGCCTTTCATGTCTGTCATCTCAAACTCAGAACTGAACTTTTTTAAGGAGAGTATTTAAACTATTTACTTTTTCATTAAAATCAGCAGGGTAAGATCCTGACTTTTGTAATACCCTCTCTTTGTGATTCTTAACATAAATAAGGGTAAAATTGAAGGGTTGTGTGAGAACGAGCATCCTTTCTAATAATGCAGACCACTATCCACTTTGGCAACCCTAACAGGAAAACCCAGAATTTTTTTTAACTGGGCACAGTTTAATTAATCCTTGGAGAAATTCAGACAACCTACTGCTAGCTTCCTTTTATAATATCACAAAGACCAAAAGCTAACAATTGGCATTGGTTCTATAAGCATGCAGACTACAGTATGTAGATAGTCTCATATACATATATAAATATATATAATAGCTAGCACACTACACTGAGACTTTTCTCTTGGCTCAACGATGAGCATTGTAAATGACAGTTTAATCTCCATGAAACCCAGAGTGTAAGGGAGAGTGATAGGACAGCAGGTGGAAATACAATCCAGAGTTGAAGCGAATTCTCGGTCTTCATCCAATTGGGAAATATTCCACTGTTGTATACAGAAGAGGTCAATGAAACAGATCACACTCCATCAAGACAGCTCTGATCTGTCCCAGAGGTCAGCTCTTTGCTAGTGTACGCACAGCTGCGCTATTATCGCAATGTAGTCAGTCCATCACTCATCTTGGCAAACCTTTAAACTACATCCCAAAGGAAAGGAATGATCAGTAACCGCATTGCAGCTCCTGTCATTTGCTCTTTGTTTCTGGATCAGCTGTGATTCCACTTCAGATCCAGTTCTAGCTAATTATTGTTGTACTGAGGGGTTGTTTTTATTACAGAACTAGTAATTAGTAATCACCAGTCAGTCACATATTTTTGGCGTTCCTATATTGTTACTGAAAGCAGATTTTCTGGAACCATAATCGCTCAGATTACCCATTATCACCAATATCAACCCTTTTTTCAGATTTCATGCAAACAGGGACAAAGCTAGAATGATCTGAACCCAATCAATACATTTAATTTATCTTTTTCAATTTGCTATATGTTATTAAATACCTAGTAAACATAGGAGCAGAATTATCGTATTAACAGGACCTGTGGTCAAAATGTTTCTCAAATTAGCTATTTCTAATATTTCTAACTATTTCTGTTTAATCTCAATTGCAAAGATGCCTAATCAAATCTGAAATCTGAACGGATGGAACTGATGTCAGAGTGACAAGATATCTTACAACTAATTTGACTACGTAAAATTATAATGTACAAGCTAAATGCGTTCCAATTTGTCTAGATATTTTTAAATAACATATTAAAAATCATTAGGCACTCTCTGGGTCACTTGATCTCTTACTTGATCATCCATCCAGAAATGAAGATTAGCATCAACCCAAGTAATGGAATAGAATTCCCTTATTTAAGTCTGTCATTGTGTTCAAAGGATGATCCCAGCTCTTAGCAGTTTTAGTTTTAGCAGATTTGTATTCTTGGACTGCTGTGTTCACAAAAATGTAATCTTCAAAAATGTAAATGTTAATAGCTTATAAAATTTTCAGCAAGATGTATATTTAGCATTTGTGAGTCTGTGTGCGTCAGACAATATAATATTTTGGACTGGATTTGGTTGCCGCACATGAATAGCCTAATAAGATCTGTAGCGCAACTAATCTTCTGCTTTACAATGCACACAATTTCCAGCAATCTTGGTGTATAGCACAGCTTTATTTGATAAGAACTAAGCTTGCTTCCAAAGACTGGGGAAAAGGGCGAGCTAGCGAGGGAGCAAGTTGTCTCTTTTCATTAGGGCATGATTAGATTTGTGACTTTGACAAGCTAATTGATGGCTGGTGAAGGAAAACACTTAATCATCACCCACTTCTGCTTCCACTAAGGGCTGCTCATTGGAGATGTGATTAATGAAAGACATCCTAATACATTGCAACTTATAAGTAGGAAATCCTAGGTAAAAAAAGCTTATTCACTTGTTTCAAATATTAGTAATTATTTGAAGCAGTCCAATGTTTTATATTATCTAATGTTATACAAGTTTGATATTAAATAATCATCACAACAGGGTCTGGTCAATGACATCTCAAAAGCAGTTCTTTAAGATTTTAGTTCAAAACTATGCTCATATTTGTTTAAGGAAATAAACCACATTTGATGTTTGTTCACTTTTGACTACTATGACCCTTAAGCACAAAGCCAAACAAAGCAAGACAGGGTCATCTGACACTGATAAATTCAACTTGGTTAAACTGAAATACATAAATCATCATAAAACACAGACAGGACAGAGCAAGCTAAGCAAAACAAGGAGCAGTCTACTGGGAGAACAAGTACTTTCCATCTGTTACTATACCATCTGTAAAGCAAACACACTCATTATAATACAGTTGTACTAACACGTTTGGGCACCTCTGGTCAGAGTGTATGTTCTGTAGTTTTGAAAACAAGTTAATATGACCTCTGGAGTAATCCTTATGTTACACCGCCTAGCCAAAATTAATGGTTTAGAAAAGACATTATTTGCCAGGTTTAGTGTGGGATACCACACTTTAATTCCCAAACCTTAACACTAGTACATTTAAATAATACACATTGTAAGTATGATTGTGTATGTATGTTGATTAAAAAGGCGTACAAAAACTCCCAAAGTTATTATTTATGGACAATAATTAATTAATTAGAAGTGCAATAATTAATTATGCAATAATTCTGTGCTTTAAAATGGAACATCAACATCAAGTAGTTAGGATGTACCAATGTGCCAGAAGACAAATAACAAATTTAAATTACATAGATCAAATCAATGCAGAAGGGGTGACACTGCCGTTAAGTGTGCGCTGTAATGCCTGGATAAATATGGTGGATTAGGTCAGGAAAGGCATCTGGTGTAAAAAACAAACAAACAAACAAAAAACTATGCCAAATCAATGATGTGGATCACGATTTGCTGACGGGTGCAAACATTACTGGTATTATAGAAGAAGTTGCTAGGTACAGGGATATAATATTAATAATAATTATTATTATTCAAATGTTGTAATTGCACATATACAGATTTACAGTACAACAAAATGTTTCTCTGCATATCCCAACTTATCTGGAAGTTGGGGGTCAGAGCGCAGGGTCGGCCAACATACGGCACCCCTTGAGCCTTAACCCTTGAGCAGACAGGGTTAAGGGTCTTGCTCAAGGACCCAACAGTGGCCGTGTAGCAGAGCCTGGATTTGAACCCCCAACC
>JAOTRQ010000009.1:2235432-2258907 GCA_028565875.1 Hoplisoma paleatum | reverse complement strand
AACATGAACATCCAATTCTCATCTTGGAAAGGTAGGTTGGAAGCGAGTCGAGTCCCTAAGGGTCAGACAACTTGGAGGTTTCCTATCAACTAGACTTCAGTAAGCTTAGGAAAACTTCAGAAATTAGAATTGACTAACATGGGAGAAAGTAAGTCAGTGTGTGAGTGTTTGATGCTTGGTGGCGGGCATCGCTGCTTTGAGTCATTATGCAATCTGCATTGGGTTAGATACAGACCCTGTCTCTGGGATAAGGGTAATTAATGCCCACATTTAAAAAACCTAGATGAAAACTTTGCTTGTACAATGCCAGTATTCACAGATACTCTAAAAATACAGAGATGTTGACTCTGGCAAACACCAACAGTCATGCTTTAATCATCAAGCTATGCAAGATAGTTTGTATGTGTATGAAGTAAGATGATAGAAAAAGTACGTTTGGAGCAGAACCACCCTACACAATCACACATTTGTGATGTTTAAAATCCATGACAATATTAGTTAAACAGTATTAAAACATTTTATACATAACAAACATCTAAAACATGAGACTCCAACAATGCAATCCCAGCACAACCAACAGTGGACACTGTAACTAGTGCTGTTTGTGCTGTTGTTTGCACGCAAATGTTGACTGGTTGGAGTTCTTACAATTTGAGTGCTTACTTGCTTTTACACAGACAGCGAGTCTGCGTGAATACATAATGAGCTGTCTTTTCTTTTGCTACTCACATAGGTAGCTAACAGAGAATTCTGTTGACATTGAATTATAAGTCAGTCGATTTTCGAATACTAAGCTAACACAGTTAGCCTCAGGCCATACAGATAAATAAATGACACTAGTAGACATTTACACACATTTAAAATCAAGGTTAAATAAGCAAATTACTACTGAAAGGAAGTCAACTGTAAAATTTGCAATTAATTGTGACGGAATGTTGCTGCAATGAATGCTGGGATTGCATAGTATGCTTCCTCATTATTTAGTCTGAAATGCAGCCAAATTTATGGTACCTTACTAGGCTGCATTACTCTCGAGAATGTGTAGGATGACGTAAAATGCTGTCTATGTAAAGAGCACAATTGGTTTTCAAACAGACCCAGAGTTAGACGTCTCTTTGAGTGGTTCATTTATATTTCCTGAAAGTATGTGTATAAAAATGCCCTGGAATGGACTAATGACCTGAACATGTCAGCTCTATCTGGTCCAGCTTAGCAGGATTGAGTGTTTTGTTATATAATACTGAATAAAAAAAAGACATGTTAAAGCAATACTGTTTTGAACAGAACCATAAACAAGACAAATATATGAACGACATAGAGAATGTGAGTCTAGTGTTCCCTAGTGCACTTGGTGGGTTCATTGACCAATGAGACAATGATTTATGCGTTATTAAACCAATTATTGCCATGCACTCAAATTCCTTTGGCCTAATCCCATTAAGACAGTTGAAATAAACTTCTTAGGCATTTTTTTTGCTAGTCAATTAAGGGAACCTTTGCCTGAACGGAGAAAAAAAATGATCTGGCTTCTTGTACTTTGCGGGAGACAAATGGGAATCGGAGCCATTAAGTAGAGGAGGCTTCCTCGTGAGCAGGAGCGCTTTTCAAGTAGGATGCATTATTTCTCAACTGTTGATTCTAATGAAGAATTATTCCCCCACAGCTTTATAACTAGAAGCTCTACATTACAGTGGAAAGAGAGAAAGAGATTGAGCGAAGTGAAACCAGGCAGCAGAAACAGAGAAAAGTCTGCAGTTTATAAATAATTTGGAGAAGTCTGCAAATAGTGTAGTCCGTTGATGAATAGAGCTATCAGACTAACGGAGCTCATAGAAGAGGCTGCCATCTGGCTCCCCATTAAAATAATAAAGTGAGCGTTGGCCGAACTGTGGTAAAGCAGCTCAGCACTAGATAGGTTTTCTGGGAAAGTAGTGGGCGATCTGAGGGGATCCAGGAGTGACCCGGAGTGAGGCATATACTTCACGGTATGTTGGGAAGACTGATTTGGACGGTTGTTGTATTAGAAAAGAAGAAGCATCTGATTGAATGCGAGAGGCCCACATTTCTTTTTTTCTGTCAGTGCTGACCATCTTTCTTGTTTTGGGGAGTAGTATCATTCAACATTCACATAAAAGACCACTTGGAATATAAAATGAAGCCATGTGTGGTGTAGGCGAGATTATATGCATGAATGAGCACCCTTTAAATACTTTGATTATAACACCAATTTGTTTCATTTAAAGTGAAATGTCTGCATTTGGGGAGAAAATATTATTATAGCTGTTTGTTATTTATTACCCAGGTCTTGTAGTTCTCTCTCTGTTAGACAGTGCACAATGATGTAGCCTCACCACTGTCCTCATGCCACTATTGGGCCACTGAGCAAATCCCTAAACCAAAAATTGCTGTTGTGTTGAAGTTTTATTTATGGCCAAAATCATTTGGACACATGGCAATGGGCGTGTTTCAACAACAAACATCCATCTTTGCTGGCTTCTCAAGTCTCAAAACCTAAATTCATAAACAATGTTTTCTAATTCACTCTTACAGAACATCTCACCACTGTTCTGCTGTTCTCATTGATGTCCTGAAACAGTCTAACAAACTTTTCAGCCTCTCCAGACTTCCTTATACAACCACAAGGAGTGATTTCTGATCTTCTCCATCAGTATTCTTAAAGCAGAAATCTCATCTGTGTTCCTACTTCTTGGCATTAAACCCCATTGCTTGTCACAAACAGTCACCTCTTATCTAAACCTAGCTTACACAAAGCTCTCTTAAATCTTCATTATGTGGATCATCAACTTTATGCCATTAGATTTGCTTCAACTCTGTATATCAAGCTTGTTCGTAAAGAATTGTAGAAGTACACTTGCATTACATCTCTCCCAAACACATCTAAACTTCAACTGGTGTGTCACCAGGCCCATCTGTCTTTCCTTCATCCTTGCTTCATCTTTATTAATATTTTTCTAAATAATAAAAATGTAATCTCAAACTGCAGGTCAATAAGTATTTGTAAAAACAATGTGCATGACAGGGCTAAATTCACTTCTGGTGAGAAGTGATATACACAACATGTGGTCAACATAACGAACTGATAGATTTTAATAATGGATACATGGTTATATACAGGCAGCTTGAAATTGCAAAGTGCTTACAAGTAGTTGTGGTGAGTACTCCATGACAGTGGTGTAAACACAAACCTGCCGGTAATTATTGGGCAGCCAAAAGCCAAAGATTCTAAGACACCAAGGATGCAAAAAGGATAATCAATTTCAAAACATGAAACACAACATAAATGGAAAGATTTGCTAGTAATGTCTGAGTACCAGCTATTATAGGTACGACTTTTCAGATGATCTGTAGAAAATAGATTAACGAAGCATCTTGAATATTTTGTTCACTCTATCTTTTCATGTTCACTAGAATCAATTCCATTAGTAACTTGGTTTAGCCTTCGTGGTCTATTAAGAAACATGAACATCCAATTCTCATCTTGGAAAGGTAGGTTGGAAGCGAGTCGAGTCCCTAAGGGTCAGACAACTTGGAGTTTAATCCGGTGCAAAAGCATCTCATTGATTAGAGCCTGGAGAAACACAATCCAGCTATAGCACTCACACAGTGACAATCAGCAAAGATATCAGAGAATGTCTGAAAGATTTCATGTCCTTTATCTGAGGTGAAGTACAGAGGAACGCAGAGACTGCTGAAAATCAATCACTACACTACATGGCACTTAAACTTCACATTCCTTCTCTACATATACTTTGATTTTTCTAATAGATAGTAAACATGCAGACTGGATATTCCTTACCCCAAACTTAATGAAATTTTGATACACTATACAATAGGTTTTACAGTTTGACAATTTTTTATGCCAATTAAAAATGCACCTAAACAATTGCAAATGCATATTTATTAATCCGTCATTTATTATTTTATGTCTGCAACACCAATGTGAAGACGTTCCTCCTTGACGTGTGACAAACATTATCGCCAACAAGCTTCAGACCTTCTGGAACCTAGACCTTTAGCCGCCTGTGCATTGCTACTGCCGGGCTATGAGCAAGAATCAGCCAGCATGTGTAGAAATGGAAGTGAGGGTGGAGTGGTCATACCCTATGTAAACTGGATGCTCACAAGACAAGCCCTGAGGGGAGGCCAAGTGGGGAGGCCAAAACAGACATAAAGGAGATTAATCAAGGGTGAGACACAAGACACCAGCCTGTCAAGGATCAAACTAAGACACACTGTGGTAAAGTGGTAAGTGCTGTTGGCTCATAGCAAGGTTTGATTCCCAAATGGATCTCTACAGTTCCTTTCTGTGTTCTTCCTGAACATGTTTGGGTTTGCCCCATGCTAAATGTTTTATATATTAAATATATAACATTAAACAGATAAAAAATAAATTGTGCATTCATATTATTTCCATCAAATGAACTTTTCATAGCTTGATGATCTCTCAAAAGTGGAAATCTATAAACTGTTGCTGGGTAATTTCTCATACAGAGTGGTGTTGTATTTGTTTTTCTACCCATTTCCAGTCGTAGCCGACCCTTGGGTGCTCTGTGGAACAGACATGTGGTTAACATATGTTAACCATGTGTCCTGGACTAAATATCTTTAATACAAAGTTTCTTTATTTGTACATACAAATTTTCATTTCAAAGAAGCCAAAAATCAACAACCAACAAGAATATAAAAATGTGGTCACATTTAATTTTACCCATATACCAAATTGGTCAGCAACTTGATAAATGATAAACTTCTCATTGTTTGTATACACATTATATATTGTAATAAATTATATACTTAATAAGACCCTTTATTACACGTTAGAATCCATCTATTGTCAGGTGCACTTTACTGTAAATACAAAGCCTTATACCAGAGGACTAGTACGCTAGAACCATCGGCTGTTAGCACTTATAAAGAAATGAACTGAGGGACTTCATCACTCTCAGTAAAATAACACATGATGGATTACTATAACTTCTTATTAGTAATGTTATCACTTGTAGTCAATCTGACGCTATCTGCTGTGTTCTGCAGTCCCTACTGGCTTTAGAGTGTCCTGCTAACATTACATCTTGTATCCTGAGGGACGAACCCAAAGCAGAGACCAGACACTAGAACAAAGACTATGCTAATTAACTATTTCTGACTTTCTCCATTCTATCATCCCAAAGATAAGTCACGTACTTTATAAAGCAAACAAAATATAGGTGCTAAGATTTTAAAAAGGCTTGACAGTTTTAGATAGATAGGTACTTTATTAATCCCGAAGGAAATTAAGGAATTAAGGAAATTAATTTTTATCCAAAAAGAACGGAGTATATTTTGTATAAGCAAATGAAGGTTATCTTAAAGATATGTTAAGATATGTTGCGGGGAACCGACTTGAAAGACGATGACGATCATTTTTTATACATCTCTTATGTATGTCCCAATTTTCACCACTTCATCCGAAATTTCAGGAATAAAGAATCTGAAAATATTCATGAGGATATTATTTATTTATCAAGACAATTAAATTGTCAGTTAAATTAAATCATTGTAAATTTATTCAGGGGGAATATTTTGTGAGGCTTTATAACATATTTCTGGCACCCTGATCATGACATTGATGTTTTGTCATTTAATTACTATTTATTTTCTAGTTTATCCATGTGTTTTTGTACTGTAGTTTGACTCATTTAACCATGCCTGAAACGCAACACTTGTCTTGCAGGTAATTATCCTCAAAAATGAGACAATGAGAAAAGTCATTAAAAAATATATGAATGATTTTGAAGCTGTGTGGTCATGCCAAACCTCATCATTACTGGAAGAAAACTCATCTGAAAAATGTCCACCGAAAGCAAACATTTAAAAATATATAGTTTATATTAGTTTATTTCCGTCGAGGTGCTTTAATGCAGTTTTTTATTTTTATATAGTTATTTTACTTAAGTAAAAGCAAAGAATCAAATGGTCTACATGGTACTTATCATAATAGCACGACATTTAGCGATAATCCTTTACATAGATTAGTTTGATTGCTAAATTGTAGTTTATTTTACTAGTTAATTTAGCTGTGTTTTTTTGCTTAGCTGTTGAATTTAAACATATTTTCTTTCCATAGGTACCACGGGTTCTGGAAAATACTCAGGTAAATAAGTAGCCTGTATGTACTGACAAAATAAACAAATCAAGAGTAAGAAATGAATAATAGAGGTTGTGCCCTATGCTTTGCTTTTCCTGTAAATACAGTGATTGTATAGACTATACGTTAAAAGGGGTCAATTTTATGCAGCCACTTCTGGACCCTTGAGCTAATTCATAAACCCTTGTTGTGCCATACAATGGCTGACGCTTCAATCGGACTCCAGCTGCCAAACAAGCATTTGAGGATGCAGGGTTTGGTAGGAGCTCAAAACCATTGTGTGGGTTGCTTTAATGTTTTCTTTAGCCATCTAGTCCATCTGAATTCAGGCAGAAAACTGAACAGAGTTTCCAGTTGTATTTATTTTTTATTTCTCCATGACAAATCAGGGTATTTCTATGACACTTCTTTGGAAATGAAAAGCCAAAATAAAACAGACAGTCAGCATTACACACACAGACACAACGAACAGAGTGCAGTGTGGAAATAAAATTAATCATATGTGAAGGAGACTGTTCGGTCAGCTGTTAATACAACCAAAGCCAAAATAAACGGAATATACCAGTCTAGCTTTCGCTTTACACTGGAAATCCTTCCTCCTTTCTAATGTTCTACTATTGAGTGTGTTAGATTTATCTTATGATCGTGATTAGTAGACATTGTGCTGTTCAATTTCTGACATTTTGGACACTAGTAAAGCTTTCAAAACTGCTGCTTGTAACAGTAAAACTTTTCAACATTACACAAGAGAGCTAGAGTAAACGACTGAGTGAAAAAGAGTGTGATATGGGTAAAGACGGGGTCAGAAGGGCACTTAATCTTTCTGGCTGCAGTTATCTGTACTGTTCCTCCGAGTCAGGTGTGTATCTGCTGGTGACTCTGATGTCCCTTAAATGGTAGCACGCCAGACACGATTGTTCAGAAAGCAAGTTTCAGCCTTAACCGCCGGTCCTTAACTTGTTCTGGAAAAGAGAAAGAGAGTTTAAAGATAAAGGAAAATAGATTTAATGTTAAGTAAGATTCCCAGTCAAGAATGTATGTCTGAGGAAGAAATCTGAGCACAGTATGTTTTTTATAGTTCTTACTAGATTTGGTATTAGTTACAAAGAGTCAAGATCTTCAACGTTTCTCACCCATCAAAAGCGGAATGTTAAGAATACTGTACATTTAGGATAATTCAGTGTCTCCAATTAACCTGACTGCATGTTTATTGAACGTGGGAGGACATCAAAGCTCCCAGAAGAACATGATCACTCCACAAAACCCAGACCATTCTTGGTAATAGTACCTGTAAGTCATACTTGGGTAAAAGTACAAATATCTGACTAGAAACTTACATCGATACAAGTTACCTCTTAAAGTATTACTTAAGAAAACTCATAAATTATCAAATATCAAATGTGCTTAAAATCTTTTTTCATAATGAATGTAACTGGGACAAGTAGAAGTAACAAGTAGAGGTAAAAGTAAATACTGATAATATTTTAAACTATTGAGGTTAATAAACCTGTTAAAAAAGAAATCACTCAAACCTATGCAAAACTTCCTATCATTTATTAATCCTAAAGAACATGAAATAAACTTTTTTCTCCATGTACATGATTTGTGCCAAATAATAAGCTGTTGACATTATCTACGTAGAATTCTGATCTCATTTAGTTTTTAAAACAAAGAACAAGAACAAAGTGTGTGGATCTCTCTCTCTCTCTCTCTCTCTCTCTCTGTGTGTGTGTGTGTGTGTATGTGTGTGTGTGCGTGCGTGTATAAATATTGAGGCAAAAATAAAACATATATGAATGATAATACAGTACAATACGGTAACATGAATAATGAAAATTACAAATATAATGAGAATATGAGAGCAGTAAGTGTGTCAATAGAGGACACTCAGGACAGGGCGAGATGAAGGAGTTTGATCCGCTGTGGTGACCCTTAATGGGACAAGCCGAAAGAAAAAGAAGACAAATATAATGGTAAATGAAAATTGTAGGAAAACTTAGGATTCACTTCTTGGCGAGACCATTAAAGGGCTAAAGACATATTTTTCTCAACATTGCTGATCAGTTATATCACAATGAGGTTTGCAATAAATTATCTACATAATGCTAATGCTGATAACATTGCTTGACATTGGATGTAAAGAATCTATATTCCAGATGCTTGTTGGCACATGCACAATGTTTTTTTAATATGATGCTACTTCCAAACACCTGATCGCTTGCAGTGTATTAATTACACATCTTAATATGACCAATTCTCATCTTATTTTGCAGTACCAAGTAACGAAGGATTTTCTAGCCGTGAGGCAACAATTTAAGTGCTGAAACTTGAAGAATCTTTATTCTATTGTAGTCACTTCCCCCCCCCAAAAAAGATTAAAATCCATTAATTCAAATTAAATAGACTCCCCTGGTCTCCTGTTTTTAAAAGGTGCATGAATCAGCCTAGTGCCTGCTGAAATATGTCCGTACTGTTTTCTATTGCCAGGTCTAAGCTTTATGTCAAAGCTTAGACCTGCCAATTCCAAGACATTAATCATATTCTTAAGCTAATGTATTTTGTTCATTTCTGAGGGTGTTCCGATTCATTATCGTGTGGCAAGGTGAACCACCATCATTATCGGTCATGTGCTTCCTTTAGGAATTTAAGGAGGAAACAAGACCCACTGCTTAGGTTTAACCCAAGAGAAACACTTCCACAGTGCTGCCACTGTTGTGTAAAACCACAGCCACAGTGTGTTCAGTTGTTTCAGATTACAATGACTGTGTTGCATATAATCAGAAGATCAAAAAGAAAAAAATGATGCTTAATATATAACTACAGAAACATTTCTCTTTTTTCATTTTCAGAACAAATTCCTCCTTTTAGTTGGCACAGTATGAACATGGCAGCATAGTGGTTATGTTTAAGCTTAGTAGTTAGCCCTGTCACCTCAGAGCAAGAAGTCAATCCGGAGCTTTCTGTCTGGAGTTCTCATCGTGTCTGTGTGTGTTTTCTCCAGGTATTCCGGTATCATCTAACAGTCAGAATACATGAAGCCAGGTTAATTGTAACGGTCCAGTGTATGTGCGTGTCAGTCTCTGTACCCTACAGCAGACAGACTGAGCTGTTTAGGTGTTCGGTGTGATTGTCCAGTATGTGCTCCACCGTGACCCTAAATGGAATGAAGCGCTGGTAAAACTAGATGGATGAATGGACTACATGTACATCTCAACTTGCTCATCCTTGAACCCTAGTTTATAACAGAACTTACTGTTCAGTTAGCTAGTCTGTGTGAGCATCACCTCATCTTCTATATGAGTTGTTTAGAGATAAAAATGACCAAAAGAATGCCTTTGAGGCATGAGAGGGCAATGAAGGTGAGAATAAAAAACACACTTTGTTTAGTGATGAACTCTTATACCATGAATGTCCGGGTATTGAACGTGTGGGATTTATCGCTTTCTCCACTCCGTGTGTTATCTGTGACAAGGCCGCTGAGGCTTCCGTATTAAAGCAAACTGAAGTGGAAAGGGAAGGTCGGGGCTAAATGTTATCAGTTCATTATTGATAAACTGAAGGGTAATTACCCACACAAAGCACCAAGTGATGATGGCCTGCTGTCTTTAACTGGTTTTACCAGACCAGATGTGTCAGCAACCTACACTAGGGTTAACAACACAAAAATCATTAACAACACGGTCTGTTCTGGGTTTTTTAACGCTGACTGTTGCTAAAATACACACGATACTTAAGCAGCGAAGTCCCAGCTTAACGCTGTTATGTCCAGATCATTCATTTGGAGTATTAATGATTCAAGTTTGCTCGGATTTTAATAAGGCAAAATATTGAAGTAATCGGTACAACATGCGTCCCCAGCATTGCTGAAACAGCGGTGCAGAAGGTCATATGAGCGACTGATTGGAAAATGTTAATTCAGTCTGCCATTGGGGTTTATAATAGAAGTGTATGGCATATATTCAGTACTAACTGGATCAGTAGTATATCAGTAATTAAAGTCCTAGACTAGTAATCAAAACGCTGCCAGTTCCATCCCAATTGCTAGGCCGATAGCCAAGACTTATATTGTATTGTGTCATCACGGTATTCATAACTTTAAATTGAAGCATCTTCTGTCTGTGTGGATTGCCTCCGGGGGTTCCATGGTTTCCTAAATATTTGGATGCATTAACAAGTGCATTGTAGTGCCAAGCCTGGATAAATAGGAAAAGTTGTGTCTGGAAGAACATCTTACACAGCCAAAAGATAAACAAAATTGTACATCTGTATTTTGTAGAAAGTGACCAAAAGCCAACAACTAGCTAAATAAAACTGATTCTACTGTGGTCAAAAGTGAATGGACACCCTTTTAATTTAAGCTTCAGCTTCACCTATTGCTCACACGTTAGAAAATCAATTAGATCAAATAAACGATATGCTTGCAAGTCAGAGAAAGGTCCATTTCATTAGCGGCCAGCATAGAACCCTGAACTCAGCACTATTAAAAACCTTCGGGATGAATTGAAAAGTCGATCGTGAGCCAGATCCTTTTGGCAGATATGACTGCCTGACTTCATAAATGCACATAATGCTTCTAAATGAAATTCATATAGAAACCTGCAACAGTGACATCATACTATCCATGGTTGTACACACACACACACACACATATATATATTTGATTATATTTTGATATGGATTACAAAATAAGATTTCAGTGAACACCGGGACAGCCGTGAACGCATTATAAAGCATAAATCTGATAAAGTATAGTGTTACAACACACACTCACAATTCAAATTTACAAGATAATGGCAGACTGAAATAGCAAGAATGGTAAAAAGGTTACAAGTAGCATTCCGTATACGCAGTGATGAATAAACATGAAGAAACATGTCCGAATTCATAAGACGCATGACTTAAATCTGGAAGGATTCAAGCGCCGCTATAATACTAATACCCAAGAGAAGAGGAAAGGGCAGGCTAGCACGTGCTCCCCTAAAAACACTTGCATTGTTAAAATCTAATAGAAAAGCTATCTGAATGTAAATCAAACCCGATTTATCGAGAAGACTGCGGATGCTCCCTCCTAACTGCACCCCCCAAAATGTGACTCCCAATAGGAGGCCGAGTGGTAAATAATGGAAGATAGTATTCAAGCAATACATGCATGCCTCAGCTTATTTCATTTAGCACAGACTTAAACAGGCCCGAAGGATCTTCCCCCATCCGCTGGCATTATGCAGATGGCCATTTACAAGCAGCTTGCAATTTTTGGTGAAGCATTGAAGCGCCTGGAGCAGAGGAAATAATACACACAGAACTGGCACCAAAAAACGCAAGTTTATGACAGTGTGTGTGTTATATTACAGGGTTTGTTTGACATGGGTGGATCAGCTGGCAGGGACAAAAGCACGAGTTCCATAAATCTTAGAGCCATGGAAGAATGAACAACACTTTCAGCAAACGTTTCTGCCTGTTTTACCTACGACTGGTTATTTTGGGTAAGTGTTTGTGATACAGATGTTAGCTACACCTAAATAATTGTACTGGGATCTGTCAAACATTTCAATGGGAATCGAATGTTGCAGCCTTTGTGGCACTTACGTCTTTTGGAAATTAATAACAGGGGCTTCCCAATCAAACGCCACACTTAAAGCCCAGACCAGTGGATGGGAAGCCAGGGTCAGATTGGTAAAGCTTAATGTTTAAAAGATAGCACTGATGTCTTCCTGGAGCCTAGACAATGCAGATAATACCATCTCCAAACATGCTGAATCTTAATGGGTAAAGAAACACAAAGTCCTGGCAGTGATTTGAGACTGAAAGATTGATTAAGGAAGTTCTGGCTTCATCTAAGCAATTAAAAATGGAATGTACTGGGGACATTGAAGAACGGTGTTGGATTCTTAATATAAGACTTAATCAGTGAAATTCAATATTAACTTGGCAAACTATAGCCTATTGGATAGGGTACTGGTCTAGTAATCCAGTGGATGCTGGTTTTAGCCTCACCACTGCTATGTCGTCAAAGTTGGGTGCTTGAACAAGGCACTTAACTTTCAATTGCTCAGACTGTGTACTGCAATTGTAATGTGAATCGCTTTGGATAAAAGTGTCTGCTAAATTAAGTAAAATAAAAACTTCAGACATCCTGCAACTTGAAAAATAAAATGATTCTGATCATACTCTTCAATATAAAGCTTGAGATTTATTCATTGCACACATGTGTTAAAAATTCAATTAAATCAAATAAATGATATGCTTGCAACTTTGTTGGAACCGTGTCAGAGAGAGGTCCTATTCATTTCATAACCTTGAACTCAACACTATTAAAAACCTTTGGGATGAATTGAAAAATTGATTGTGATCCCAGATCTTGGCCAACATGACTGCCAGACTTCATAAACGCACATACTGCTTCTAAATTAAATTCATATAGGAACCTGCAACAGTGACTACTACCCCATACCTTCCCCCCCCACACACACACACACACAAAAAAGAAATTTGATTATGCTTTGATATAAATTATATCAATGAACACAAACACAGAAAATGTATTTTAAATTCAATGCTTGTTTCTGATCAACAACAGTACGTACTGGGAACATGGAACAAAGGTATTAAAATCTTTGATTTAACATTTAAAATGCACCAACTTTGTACAAACTTTTAAACAAAGGATTCAATGAAACTCGTTTTCATGCAGGCTCTGAGCCTAAAAATTATCTGTGTATGTATGTGTGTGTGTGTGTAAATATATATATATATATACATACATACATTATAAGTAAATACATTGAAACTAGGCCTTAGTATGTAAAACTAAGTTGTTTAGATTATATATCAGAATGTACATTTATATAAGATTAACTTGGTTTACTTAAATACCCTTCAGAAATAAACCAGTGCACATAATAATCGGGGATGTAATAACTACTGGACTGATCGTGGTTATGACAGCTGAAGTTTTGTTTTTTATAAGTCACAGTTCACAGCCACAGGTCTTAATGTGAAACCATCATGCACTGTTGGGTGGGACAATAAAACGAGAAAATGAAGACAATACAACGAGAGGAAAGACGCAGTGTATCAAAATAGAGCAGTGGCACTAACCATTGTTGGCCCAAGTGTGCACACTAAAGGAGGAAGCAGTAATTTTATAGGCTAGTTGAGCTGCCCATGCTAACACCTATTCAACACATAAATCATATAAATCACAGGCATTACACTAAGCATTAAAGCAAGAAAACAATCTAGGCTGGTTCGAAAAACCCAACTCAAGCTGTCATTAAACTGGTTGTAATGACTAAATTATTATTATTTTGCTATACAGTGGTCTGCAAAACATACAGATGCTCAATTGGGTTCAAGTCTAGAAGTAGTTCTAGGGGTTGCTCCCTTAGTAATTGGCCATACTCTCTTAAACAATGTTGGACATTCATAATTGTGTGACCAGTCCCATTATCTTGCTTGAGTACCAGGCTTGTATGGATGCATATGACTAACCAAATCGGCTCAGTGTACCTCAGGGTCAAAATGGGTCTCCACAGTGTATTACTGGATTAAGTAAACCCACTCTTGAATATATACCACAACACTCTTACCTGTTTAGCATCGTTAACACACTGCATGTAGAGAGATGCAAGACTGGAGCAGAGCAGCGTCTTCCCAGCATTCTCCTTGTAACAGTTCAGTATCTGGCTCTGCAGGTCAGCACACACCGGACTCATTTCATAGCGCCTGAAAAAAACACAAGAGGGCACAGAGACAAACACAGAGCGTTAGTGATATCGTTCATCATCGTTACGATTTTCTGTTTCTCCAAAAGGCAGCGGGATTTAACAGTGACAGTGACTGAGGACATTCACATGGCATTCTGGGAACATTTTCATCGCTAAATAACTGGCCAATCCTTAATCAATGGTACGATTGATCATTGCAAATTGGGTTTGGGAGATAATTGAGCAGCAGCACAGTGAAGTAGACATTTTAAATATACAGAAACATGTGATGTGCCATGGAAAGACCTATATATGGATTTAATAAACTATCCACCCACTTTGGCACAGAATGAGTTAAATTGGTTGTTGTGTCATAGACAATTATGTTTGTAGCTACACACGATAACTGACCTTTATTATAAATTACATTATCTAATCACATTTTCATTGCAAGAATTCCTTTTGAAATCCACTGAACATGATTGGATTGTTTTGCCACAGCATTTGAGCCTTTCACATCACATCATGCAAGGGAAATGTTTTACTGCTAGTCATGCAGCTCAGATTTTAACTTAAAGTATGAAAGATCTGCACTTTTATACATTAGTTGGAAATGTAGTAATTTCAATGTAGGTCCCTATTGGACTCATTAATGCTTTAAAGTTTTTTTATGTCATAATGAAGTAACAGAATACAGTCTGTTTGAGTATGTATATGTGTGTGTTCCCTATTCAAATCCACACTATTGCTTTGATTACCAAATTGTATTTTATTATAGTTAAGTTCTAACGACAAATTCAAATTGTGAGGTATGCAACATGAAAGTAAGACTTAAGCTGGAATAAATGAATTTTAAACATATGTCACTGTTCCATAATGTTCCACTACCACTGTTCCATAATTAAATGCCACTGAAGGCTAAAAAAAAATCACCACACAAATGTCTTCTAGAGAGCAAAAAACTCTTAGTTACTATCGAGGAAGAGACGAGACACATAAATTACTCATTGAGCATTGATAGAGGTAAAAAAGGAAAGATTAAGAGATGATAATATCTTTCTCGGTTCAGCACACCACTGTTAGTTTTTAGGATCAGACATCAGCATAAGCTGCTTGCTCTGATAAAGAATCATTAATTTGACACATTTTGGGGAGGCAGTCTAACGGGAAATACAGATTGCTGAATAGAGGAAAGCTGTCAGGTCTGTGAGACACTATCTGATCTTGGTCTGATCTTTCTGTCTCGAAATGGGGATTCACCCTCCTTCGAGTCTTTATTGTTTCCTTTGCCATCTCTTTCTATGCATCCACTTGTCTCCGGCTTTGACTCGAGTCTGCTCTCAATTCACACAGCTGCTGTCAATCACACGTCCTCCCTCCCCCTAAACACACTCCTGGGGAAAGCTGATGGCAAACTATTTGAAATGACCGGTGAAAGAAAGAGAAGGTCACAATGCAATGAAAATAAAAAGCAAAAGAACACTAAATGGTCAAAGGTATGACCAGTAAAACACGTGTTACGATTTTAGAGATTTAGAAATAAAATAAAAAATGCTGTCCAAGCAAGAGGGGAAAAAAACGCTTGCAAAACTGAAACAATCACTCTGCTAAGTTCCCAAACCTTTATAAAAGTCTCATTGGAGTGTGTTAGAGGCATTACATTTGTATATCAACACCTATTTAATAAATATTAAACATATGCAATAAAATAAAGTTGCTCAGTGAAAACATTAGAAAGCTAATCCATCTCTTTTTTAAAATATTATCAGCTATCTTTGGAAACGATTAACACTACGAATATAATAATGTAAAATGAGAATCTGATATTAAGATTTTAGATACTGTAATCTCAAACCCACGATTAATTCAGATGGCGCATAGCTTGTCAGCTGATGACAATCTCTTATTTTACTTAATTTCCATTAAGTGCTTCATCTCAGTCTCAATAGAACCAGTTCCAAAAACAAACATGTACCTATCCATAGAAGGGCATTGGCTGTCACCCGGACATACCCAATCATACCTGTGTAAATGTTAAGGGCACATTTGTGGTATAGTGTATATATATAGTATAATGGATTTATATAGATTACATATCGATAAGTACATTTGTATTTAATTTGCAACTAAGCCAAAAATGTACATAATGGGGTTCTAAAACTAGTTTTAACACTAGAACTACCAAACCGCTGCCATTTGGCAATTATACTTTTAAATCCCAAAGAACTGCCATTTGGCAAATGTGAATATCTCTTCTCGCCTCCAGTGTTATTTAAATTAGGCCATTACATTTGCAAGGAGACACTCTACTACACTCTACAATCTTCTCTGGAACAAGTTGGTGAACCCCCACCCCCCAAAAAAGTCAACATTACCAGATGCCATTTGGCAGCCTCTGGTAGAAAAAGGGGTCATATGAAAATCCTGGTAGTTCATACATCAATAAAGAAACTAAATCATGCCCAGAGGTGCTGCACGACAGCACGAATAGAATTAACTAAATCAGACAAAATTGGCCACCGAGTCCGCTGGTTAGGAAAATACCAGACTAAGTTGCTATTCCAAGACACTAGTTAGCAAATTGAGGTACGTGTACAGAAGTGGATAAGTGTGTGTATATAAGCTCAAATACATTTGCCTCAAACGCAGAAGAAGACTCAACAGGGAGAACATCACACATATTATCATGTGGTCAAATAAAAAGCATCAATCCACTCTGTAGCTGATTCGGTATTCGACCTCTCTGGTTTACATTTACTTGTTTGGCTATTGTTTAGTAAAATGTGGCATATCCAACATATATTTATTATATTTCAAAATGGCATTTTTTGAGACACGATTTGACATAGTAGACAACATGCCTTTTTTGGCTTGGCATGACTATTTTTACCTAAAACATGAACTAATATCCACGTTCTGGCACATGGAAAGGGCAGGGCTCTAAATTCTGATAGGTTGAAATAATCCATAATGCATGAAGGGACAAAAGAAAGAATACATTTATATCTATAATACTTTCTGTTTCTGTCATACGGGGTATATGAAATTATCTGTCCATACAATCTGGAGTGAGGGGAGAGAGAAAGCCATAGATCATAGCAGGACGGGACATAGTCAGATACGACACATCATTGAAAAGAGCTGAAGAAATGAGATGCTTTGTCAGATAGGTGCTGAAAGAAAAAAGAAAGGGTCTATAAATGTCGGTATGTTGGAGGCAGCTTAGAATTGATTTACTCCGGGCAACTGAAGGCACAATGGACACATTCAAAAGTGTCAGTGAGAGGATGTGCTAGGCTAAAAACAAAGAGAACCTCCAAAACTTTTTCTGGTCAGCAGTGGTCAGTATTAATTAAAAGTAAACAAGCCCCTGATTTGCTTTAATTGCATTCAGTACCGACAGTGTACAAAATGTAGAAAGTGAAAGATGAAAATCAGTATGGCCAGGTGAACATTTATACCTAGGGCTGTTTTATTAGCTCCAGTTAACCTGACTGCATATTTTTAAAATGTGGGAGGAACCCAAAACAGAGAAAACTCCACTCCAAAGGGATCTGCACAGCTCCAAAAGAAGCCAGATTGAAAACAATTAAATCAGTTGCCTAAATGGGTAAAAGTATTTGTAAACGATATTTACGAATGATCACTGATTCACAACTCTCTTCAGTTGAGAAAACGTGTGAAGCTAACCAGGTTAACAAGATTAATAACAACATAGTAATATGAGGTAATATATATCTTTAAAAACCACCCTAGATTCATTTCTTTTTATTTCTTTTTATTATTCTTTCTTTAACACTAGCGATTTGTTGTTTGCCTTGTTAAGGTGTGTGTCTGAATCGGTTATCAGGTTTTTTTGTCTGTTTGTGAGTGTTTGAGGTGCATGTTAATAGTACGACAAGCTAGAACACTGAAAACACAACAGTCCAAAACAGAGGAGTTTTTTTTAGATTGGTTCAAGCAGTCGATTAACCTACCGTGAGGAATTGGTTTCAGCTATTCTGTTTCATTGTTTTGCAGAAATGTACACTCTATTTGTTACAGTAAGAGCAAAACAAATGACCAAGTTTTCTGTAAACACTGCACTTGTACCTTTTAAAGTCTTTCTCAATGGTGGATAGGTGGTATGTGTTTTATAGCGTTAATTCAATTCCAAATGTTGACTACATCTTAAGTTGTTTTACTTAAGGCTTCCCACATGAGACGAAATACTGCTGTCATTATGCTTCTCATGATAAATCAAGAATGGTCTGCTCCTGTTGATGATGTTCAATCCTCTCAGGGTCGAAGACCATGGAGCTGATAAAACCATAAAAGAAACTGGTGTCTCAGTACCAAGAATGTTTTCCAGATACTGGACTGAATGAATACCTTAGGAAAGCATTTCACTACCAACATCTTCTATAGCACTATATCTTTGGTGTGTTCAAAAGGTCTGTACTTTCAATCTCAGCTTTAATCAAGCATCAGCTATTGAAGATTAATTTATATGACCTTTTTACCACATAGCTTCAGAACAATGACTTTTGTTGGTTATCAGTTAACCGATTAATCACCGACTTTACTAATTACAAATCACTAATCTGTTAATAATGAATAGATCGTACCTGGCA
This sequence comes from Hoplisoma paleatum, assembly GCA_028565875.1. NCBI lineage: Eukaryota > Metazoa > Chordata > Actinopteri > Siluriformes > Callichthyidae > Hoplisoma > Hoplisoma paleatum. Next base: position 2,240,440 of record JAOTRQ010000009.1, on the reverse strand, counting down.
ATAGTGTCTTGAATGATGTAAGAATTGAAATTCTAAATAATTTACATTAAAATGATCACAGAAATACATTTGTTTATTTTATTTAGATTTACACAAAATAATACATTTTACTAATGTTGAAATTTAAATACCGATGTGGTCTAAAATGATTGTACCCAAATAAGAAGTAAGATTTTGTCCTAATAAATCAATAATCCCTGGATATTAAAAGCATTGATATTATAGGTCACAAATGCTTCAGCTAATGCACAAGAGTAAACTAATAGTCATATATAAAATAGACCAATGCACTGTTGATGTTCATGACAATGGCAATGTTTGTTACACGGCTACAGCTAAGGGGAAGACATTAACCTTCAATCAGAATCGAATGCCTGAAAGCTAGTACACTTACAATAACATTAGAACAATTAAAGAGGGATAATGTATATGTACAAATGTAATGCCATTTAAAACAGTCTGTAAAGTTATATACACACATCTCATATCAAATACAGAATCCAATAGAATAGAAAGAGACGTACAGTTCAAATCAATGGAATAAAATAAAGAAATAAATTCTCCCCCCAAACACACACACACACACAAACCGATGTACTCAACTTATTAAAACCCACCACAGATTTCTCATAAGAAGATGGAAGTTTACCCTGACAATACATGCTTCAGCCCATGTCCAGATTGCGGCTGGCCTAAACCCAAGTGTCATTTATCTCTTAACAGACATGCGCCGATTTGTCATAGTTTACAACCACTTACGCTCTAATAAGGTTAAGAGGTGAAGCTCACGCTTCAGGGGGGGGAAAGCATGGGTCAAACAAGCCGTGTGACTGTGATGGGCAAATAAAAACAAATGAATCAGTTAGAAGGAAAAATGACAAGGTGGCATTGCACTGGCTAGTTTTTTTTTTAAAGAGAATCCATATGTTTCACTAGAGCTAAGAGAAATGGTGAGGGGATCACATGCTTGACCCCTAGCCCACACTCTTACCATTCCATTACGCCAAATGATAAATGGAAAAAGATGACAACAAAAAGTCGAAAGAGAAATTCGAGAAGCAAAGTAAGTAAGTTGCTGGAAGGAGGGAGCAGAGGAGAGAACGAGAATAAGAGAGATAAGAGTTTAATATATTTCCAATCTCAGCTCGTCATGGAGAATGTGTGTGACGAAACATAGGAGCTATGACTGATTTGGAGTCTGGAGTACAATCTGAAGATCAGGTATGGAAACTTGTGGTTCTACTGGACACTGCTGTATGTACGCGAGGGTCGGAATCCATCCCCACCTCGTGCTTTCGTACTTAACTTTATTTCTTAGTAACTGCTGTAATTGCAGTCTTTAAATTGGAGTCAAGCTGGGCTACAAAGCACTCGAACAACGTGACATTTTTACATAAAATGATCGCTGTTGAAGAACAATGCAGTGCTCCTGCTGTGCATCACTGTTGATTCTTCAATAATATACGAACTCACTCCTAGTTACTCCCAGTCTTTAATAGATTATGAGTAGGTATTATAAATTGTATGAGTAATTACAGAACCAGACCCCCACCTTCCCCACCCATCAGCTTTACAGGTATCATTCTGAAGGCTATAAAACGTAATGAAAATATAGAATAAGGGATGTCGGTAAACACTTTCTTCACCACAATCCAAATTGGGGGTTGTCCTAGTGTTTCAATAAATGCAGATCACACTGAATCACGCCGTACAGGGTGCCAGCTGATCGCTAAGGCAAGCACACACACAAATACATAAACTAATTCAAGAATGGGGCAATTAACCTGGCTGCTTGTTTTTAGACCATGGGAAGAGAATGATAGGATGCTTTCTGGAAACCTTCCAAATCTAGTCGTATCTAATAACCAAACAGTGAGTACAGTGTACACAACCCTCATCAACACAATGTTTCTCGACTCAGTGCAGACACAATCGATCAGCCAGCAGATGGCGTAATCCCATACAACCCCTATTTGAAAAATAAGGCCGTCGTTGTTTGTGTAAGTGGCTGTCGGTAGCAAAGCTGAGATTCAAACAGCTTAAGCTGATGCTTTACATCTGTGCTTTACAGCTGCTTAACATCAGTATCATATAAGCAAAACAAAGACCATATTTTATTATTTTTTATAGGTTCAAAGTTGGCTAAGAAACGACTCTTTCGCAAGACTCATAACTTTGACCTGAGCCAGGAAAGGTTTACAATAGCTGACCCTGCACAACGACCTTTGTTTATTTCTGATTTACTCACACTTATCATAAGCTTTTTGTGTACTTTTCTCTGATGGTGTAAATTCAGCAAGCTGAATGGTGTTGGAAAAAGATTACACAATGAATAATACAGTGAATAAATCTTTATAATATGAGGTTCCCGATCCGTTCTTAAACTGTGTACAGAACATCTGCAGGGACATGTCACGTTTCATGGACACGTGCTTAAAGAAGCTGTGTTACTCAGACCGGTGTAAGGTTAACACGAAGGAGCGACATTAAAAAAAACATCCTAGCTCACCTCATTCGGTTAGCTGGAACCTAACATCAATCAAGTGCTACCGAGTCTGTCAGTTATATGTGTGAGATGGGATGAAGATGAATCATTAGGCGATGACAGCAGACACTGTAAAAGTGACAAGCTGTACGTATTAAGTGTGGTCATAGCAATGATAGTATCCATCACAGAACAAGATATTTACTGATAACACGATGCAGTTTAAAAAATCTATAGAAAGAATTTATTCCTCAACATCTCTTATTGTTGTCTTGTTTAAGGAGACACGTTATCTTTTATGTATTTATATTTGCTCTTTATCAAAGTAAAAGTACTTCTTATCTACTAAACTAATAACTCACAGGAATCATCTATAGAATGCTGGGTTAGAACAATATCTGATAAATCACATCAGACAAATAATGACTTAAAACATAGAAAAACTAGCACTGTTAGAAACACACATATGCAACTATAAATGCACAGATCGATATATAAATCAAATATAAATGTATAGTCCAATCATTTTAAAGTGCAATTCTGTGTGGTCTGTATGATGGTTCTCTTTTTAAAAGTGGCTTTGTTGTCATAATATTAAAATAATTTATCTTATCAGAAACTTTGATAGCATCGTATCATCCGTTCATGTTATGAAACCCCAATCAAAGTTAAGACGTGTGATATTTATTTGTAGTTTAAGCTAGCTGCAACACTAGCACATTACATTTACAACCTTTATCCAAAGTGATCAACAATTACAATGAAACACCAGTTTCATTGAGCCACTGTGGTCCTAACTCAGGGGTCCAACAGTCGCAACTTGATTGTAGTGGGACTTGGCTCCATCTTTGACGTTTCCCTTCGAGGTCTAATAAAAGCAGCTCTGTATCACGGGACCTCCAATAATTCGATCGTTCACCCAGAACCATATTAATGGTCTGTATTTTGATGTATCCAGGGTCTAATCAAGCCCTGCATATTACCACGCATCATCTGAGCCTCGCTTGACTTGATTCTCCACTCAGGACTCGAGGAAGACGAGGATCAAGACTCTAGTCTATCAGAACTCCAAAGTCTCTTTCTGTCTTCATAAAAAGACTAAAAACTTACCAATTTAACAAACAACTAAACTAAATCACTAACCTTCTTCTTCTTCTTCAGAAGGATCTTCAGAGTTCGTATCTTAGACTATTGTATTCTTAGGCTACAGCATTGTTATATTTATTAGTATGGAAGCACTTCTGGTTAACAGCGTCTGCCAAATGCCGAGAATGCATCAGAATGGATCAGAAATATGTGTTAAAATCACCTGCCCAACTAGAAGGTGTCTTATTCACCACATCAACACCACCAGTCACTCATGCTTTAGAGTTACCAGCAACTGAAAAAGCTATTTTCAGCTTCAAGAAGAACGATTAGCATATTGTATTCATTGTAATTCCATAAAATATACATATTCATCCGCCATATTTATCATGGGATGGTTTTAACTATCAGGAAATCAAAAGCCTGTGACAAAATAAACTGGATTATTATTTTAACAGAACCCTCGATAGCATCTTATCAGACATTCTTGTTACGCAACCCGACCAAAGCTGGCACATCCGCTGGGACACGCGATACTGATTTATTTGTAGTCAGTCTAATGTACAACCCAAATATCCCTCCTCGATCTCTCACATTCTCTCTGACTCAAATACAAATCGAATTAGGTTCCTGTAGATGGTATAGCTAGTGCCTCTCAGGCTCCAACAGTAACACCAGAGCCTTCAGACATTTCATTACCCAGAAAAAAAATCCCTCACACATATCCTCCTACCGATATCCAGAAATCCAATCCCAGCGTTGCTAATGCAACTCGCTAATGCAATCAGCCAATCGCAGCACTCTCAGCAGCCCTACTGGTCACATGACACCCCAGCCCATTCTGGTGTTGGTCTGAGGGTGGAAGGCATGTCATGCTAATGCTGTTATAATGTATCTCTTAATGCACTTCAGCCCCTCCCACCTTCTTCCAGGCCCCACTGGAGTTCACTAATCAATTACTGGCATTTCTGAAGATGATGATCCCGGCGTTAGCAGTGAGAAAGGAGGCCTAATGATGGCCTAATGCAATTTGTGAACTAGAGCTTGTACTGGAACAGCCCTGCCTCCATTCCCAAACCAGCCACTTAAGGGCATTCATATGAGGGACTAATAGGCCACATTAGGACATATATGGCCAAAATGGACTCTAACCACCACAGTTACAGTGCCGGATAACAGTCAAACAGTGTACCATCGGTGTAGCAAGTGGATTCCATTTAGCTGGAGGTTAGATGTGCAGTATTACATTTCTGGTCATGAATTTTACAAGCGCTGAGGAGAACTCCGACATGAACCAGGATAAACGTGTACAATTCATTCAAATAGGATAAAAATGCTAATTAAACAAGGAGGTCTACAGATAAATTTAAGGTATGAATTAGTCACTAAGTGACTAAGTAAATGACTAAGCAAAATGTCCTCCATTAAATTAATTAT
>JAOTRQ010000009.1:2202077-2230603 GCA_028565875.1 Hoplisoma paleatum | reverse complement strand
TAGGGGCAACCTGGGCACGTGCCCAGGGGCCCTTGGGCAGAGAGGGCCCTCTGGCTCCTTTGGAGAATGTGAATGTTTGGGTTGGGAGGGGGCCCATGAGCCTCAGTGCCCAGGGGCCCCTAGAGTTATTAATCCAGCCTTGGGTGCGGCTTATCCTCGGGCCAATACGTATTTATGAGGTGCCAGTGCAAAGTTCGAGATGAACTGTCAAGCGCTTCTGCACTTCATCCATTGGAGAAGCCACTGGCAACATGTTTTTCTTTTTGTTCTCCCCGACTAACATTTAATTTCATGAACATCATTTACATTTATTCACACTGTGTTTTTGGCCTTTGGAAGTTCAGCATTCAGGTACTAGCAATGAACCGAGAACTAAAACACAGTGCTTGAAGTGTTCAAGTGCATGTTTTGGGATGCACCTTCAATCTTCCTGGCTGGTACATCTGATAAATTGCTAACACTACTATCCAGCCTAAGATCAGTATACCAATAGTAAAATAAAGTTTAATGGCATAGCTAAGGAAAGCTGTTACCAAATATGCTTTTATAAAGTATTTTCAAGTTCAAAAATATTTTATGAATATTTTCCACTTCCATTGTATGAATCTTTAAATTCAACCACATTCAGTTATTCAACCATTTTTTAAACCAATTACTTTCTTGGAAAACAGAAGATTTAAATTAGGTCTAGGGCTATCATTATTTAATAATAACCAAACAACATTCAACTAACTAAAAACTAACACTTTATTTTCACAGAAAGTATTTTAAAACGAATTTAAAGAAAAATGTAACATAATTTGCATGTTGATATTTTCATAGTTAAATATATGACTAACTTAGATTTTATAGTCTGGAACCAAAATTTGGTAATACTCAAAAGTGAGACTCACCAAATAACACAAATATTATGTGTTTTAAACTACATTTTAATGCAAGCCTAAAATCCAAAATATTGCAACGTGTCAGTTCTGATCTTAGTGCTGAACCGGTCAGTCAGACTTCACTGAAAACTACTTTAGTTTAACGGAAGACTAAGATGATGATGATCATGAGGAGTTGGGTCAATCCATTTGTAGCACAAGTTTCTTGGTAAGAGTATATCGTGGTTCTGGCATCTGCTTGTGGCCTGCTAGCACTTTGGTGCTCACGTTTGCATTCACCTTCGTTAGAATTGACAGAATGTCATCATTTCTGTTAAGAGAACAAAAAATACACTTTACTCTCATTGTACTGATGATTTCTACACAAACAGTTCTTAAATCTGTTACTTTGGTAATGATAGAAACTAACTTTTAGGGGTTGCAACAAGTGTCCGTGCTCTGCATTATTGATTTGAGAATTTTTACAGTAGATACTCTTCCTGACGCAACCCTCAGTCTTTATCCGCTATTTGAGAATGGCGCTGCAATTTACTGGTGAATGCAACCAAGTGGCTGGATACCGAAAATACAATTCAGTGTTTCCAATTTAAACTAGTATAAAGTTTTTGGACTGTGGGAAGAGCACCCACAAAAACCCCCACAAAAAACATATCTTTCTGTGAAGTGATCGTGCTACATTATTAACCACCACACAGACCAAAAGTCCAGTAATGATTATTAAACTATAAACTATTACAAATCAAGGGTTATGAAAAAAACTAATTAAATTTAAAGTGAAATCAAATAAGCACACCAAATGTTATTAATCTTTATAACGTTTTCATATTTCATTTCCACCCATTACGGTGTTCAACAAAGATTACATTCGGCTACAGAACATAAGGAATCTAAAACTTTCTATCATTGCATCGGTCTCCCTGGTTTCCTCTGGGAGATCCGGATTCCTCAGTCAGTTCAAAGTCATGCCATCTGGTAAACTTCTAGTAATAGTGATAATAATGACCAGTGTGATGAAAATTTTAAAAATTTCTATATACTTACCTAGGGCAGCCAATCTCCAGCTGTCGGCATAGCTCTTGGATATAAATAGATCCCTGTGTTGTGTGGCGAAAAGACTTGTAGTACTCCACTGTGGCCATACCAATTAAAAAGTCAGCTTTAATAGGTATGCTGCTGAGACCAGATTTATAAGCATCAGCCACAAACTCTTGACTATTCTCAGCAATTCCATCATCCACCCATACACCCTTCTGCAGCTCACGACCTTGGCATGCCTGAATAAAGAAGAGTTTGGGCTTGCCCATGAGTGTTTGGCAGTGAGAAAATGGCTGGGTGAGGTCACAGATTGAAACTGGCATGCCGTCAATGCCAAACACAGAACCCTGTTCTCCATGTGAAAGGATGCAGCACACAAAAGCATCCATGTCAGAATGGTCTTTTTTTGAAAACTCAAGGACAGCATTTTTCATTCCATCACTCACGAGATCTCTTCTTTCTTCCACTAAAAAATTCATTCTCTCAAATACTCGGATAAGCGTGTCTAAAAGCATTGGTGACATGAAAAGTAAATCAGTAATATATATTTCAATGAGTCATTAGTTTTCAGATGTAAAAGAATTGCGATAGAAAATACCTCGATCCATGTCCGTCCCGTTTCTGTTACCAAGGGCTGTAGCACTAAAGTCATAGTTGTTCATAATGAGACAGTGCCCTACAGGCCGATGGCTCATGGGATAAAAATCATTCTCCTGAAAAGATTAAAAATTCAATACAAAACCATTGTTAAATCACAAATACTACAACAAGTAAAATGTGTAACAAATGTGCATCAATAAGTAGTGTTAAAAACCAACATCAATTGGATTCTGTGGTTGTTCATTTGTATTCAGCAGTCTTTCTGCATCTGTAAACAATGTCTCTCCACTCAAAGGTTCATCTAAACAGACAAAAGAAAAAAATTATTTATATATATATATAGTCAACCTGTGTGAAATGTGAAATGAGATAAATCAAAATAAAAAACTTACTATTATTATGGAGCTCGCAGCTTTCCACTACAGGTGCATTTCCCCCCGGAGACTTACAAAAGACAATATTTGTATTTTTAAATAAATCCAGCAATTTATTAATGTCCTTTCCAGCACCTATTGTTTTCTAGTAAGCCTGCTGTGACCTAACCCGATCAATTATTAGTATAAATCACATATTAATTTTAAATACAATACACATAATGACAAAGCTATTTGATTTGGGCTATTTGCAAAAAAAAACTGAAAATAAACTTTACAGATAAAAACATCAGGTTCTTCACAGGTTCTTCATCAGATAGTTTTCTGAAGGACCAGTAATAAATTAATATATTTGACTGCTCCCGTTAAGGGTCGCCAGATCATTGACAATATGATTAATTGTGCAGTCATTAAACCTGATGCCCTTGCTATTTATCCAGGCTCAGAACACTGAACTACAACACACTAGTTTGTGCATTCCAAACTGGGTAATTCATCCTCTGTGATGTGCTAGTGGAAAATATTCCACCTGGGATCTCTAAAACCAAATGAAAAATTAAACATATGAAGGTTGAAAGCAATCCTTGATTTCCATGTAAAACTACACCACAATACACTGCTCCTGTATCTTTTTATCACTAGAATGACTATGCTTACGCTTTTTTTTGCGCAAGTGACTTGTTTCTCAATAACCCGCTCCGCTGTTGTGAGCCACTTAGGACCCTTTATCATGGTGATGGCCTACAGCCTGTCTATACACGAACACCTCTCATCTGCCAAAATTCTATGTCCGTTTTTTAGTATTTTAGTTCTATAACTATTACGTGTGTGCATGTAATTTTTATAATTATAAATATATACATACATTCAGTTATGTGTGTTAATATGGTGTGGACCGCTACTGATCCCCAGAGTATCTCGGCAATTACATTTTACGGGGTAGGTTGCCAGGTCTTTCCCCAACCTTGTATCTCTACAGGGATCTTGTGTGTGACTACGGGACAATTTACACATTTCCGATCAACCTAGTGCATGTTTTTGGACTGTGGGAGAAAACCGGAGTACCCGGAGGAAACCCACGCTGACACAGGGAGAACATGCAAACTCCGCATAGAAAATCCCCAGTCTGACCTTAAGATCGAACCCGGGACTTCTTGCGGTGAAGCGACAGTGCTGAACCACACATTACTGCCTATCATATATCATGATGCTAATAATAGTAGCAATTATCTGTGCAAGGTTTAAATAGATATATGGAAAATACTAAACTCAAATCTTACATCTATTTTAGAGCACTATTATCATGGTGAAGTCTGTCCAGGATCTGATGAGTCTCATGCAGGATCTCAGTGCCTACTCTAATCAGTTCTTGGAGATGGTTTGTGACAAGCTCAAAGAGTACAAGCAGATCTGCAACACTGCCTACAGGTGATAACACACTCACTGTTGAGTCCATTAGCATTTTCTACATTCAGCAGACACTTTTATATGAGAGTACATTAGACAGTCTGAGCAAGTGAGGGTTAAAGGCCTTGTTTAGTGACCCAACAACAGCAGCCTGGAAGAGCTGAGGCTGAAACCAAAATTCAAATAATGATGCAGAACTCTCCGTATTCACAGAGCTAAACATTTTCAGGAGCAGACAAACAAACAATAAAAACAAAAGCTTGAAATCTGGTACCCAGGGACATTACAAATGCAGTTGATTAGTTTTCACATGTTCTTCATGTCTAATAAAGAGTAGGTTTAACATTTTTGGTTGTACCGTTCACCATCGGGTAAATAACTTTCTTATTTGCTATGCAGGATAGCATTAAACTTGTAAGTCCAAGTTATGTGATTTACATGTTTTTTTTACATCTGTGTTTTATTGGCTTGTCACAAAATCAAAGGAAAGGAAGTTGGAAGGAAATGTTGTGTGTTTTTAACCTTGGTTTGATTTAGTTTGGAGACACAATACTTGAATAGTGTTGCATTAAGGAACCAACAGGACCATTTACACTTGGGAGACTCGAATAAACTCAGCTGTTCATTCAACCATCTCCAGGTTTTGACCGATCTAGACTCTGCTATGCTTCCACAGCTGGGTCCTTGAGCAAGTGCTCTGACCCTAACTTTCATACGAACAGGGATAAGCTGCAAAACTGACCACAACTGTATACCAAGTTGAGTTGTAATCCGTTTCCAACTGTCATGCAGAGGTATAGCTCAGTGTGAAGAAAAGCTGACCATCAGTGCCTCCTGGGCCAAAGATGAGGACATTAGCCGCCTGCTGCAGTCTCTGCCCAACTGGGCCAACATGGCTCAGCCCAGACAGCTGCGGCAGAAAAGAGAGGATGAGGAGGATTTTACACGGTGAGCACTTACTTACATTTACACGTACGTGCTAATTTAATCTGCCGTGTTTCTAACGCATTTTAATGATTATTAAAAACAGCAGTTTTTGTGTTTGTATTAAACAAATGTTTCACTTAGTATCAAAATACTTTTTATATGAAATGAAAATGTCTTTTGGTAATCCACAGTTGTCTGTTAAATAATTCATTTAATAATTGGATCATATCCGAGCTTTAAAAACATACAATCATTTTCTTTAATTCATTTAACAATAAAAGGTTCTTAAGATATCTCACATTTTGCTGGCTAGGTTCATAGCTGTGCCATTTCTTTTCTGTGTGTAGGGGCTCTCACTGTTCCCTGAGTTTTAGCAATAACGTTTTCAGTTGCTCTGTTGTGCATCTCTATTTTAATAATGAGGACATTGCGGGCACTTTTTGGAGACCTTCCAACATGATTGTTGACGTGTTTAATTTAAGTGTCGTCAAGGTTTAAAATAGTAAAATTAGGCTAAAAGTCTAATTAGTTTAATGATTTAAAATGAATGTGACTTCAATATCAATTGGGAATGGGATCAGATGGTTTTTCACAGGGGTCTATATCTTAACTAAAAACCATTGGTTTGTCTTGTGTCGTCTTTATTATTGCATAGATGAAATGCATTTCAGTGCACTTGATGGGTGCTTAGCAGTTAAAGTGCATGTCTAATAATTCGAAGGTCGCTGGTTCAAATGCCACCACTGATGGGCTTTGAGTAATTGTGATATGACACTTTGGATTTAAGCATCTGTTAAATCTTATATCGTTTTTACAATCAGCACTTAAGATCATGAACATTTGTACATGTTCATACAATTGAGGCTTTGCACAAGGACCCCTGAGTTATTATTAAGTCCTGAACTAGCAGTTTTATCATTTTGAACCTTGTAGCTTAACTGCTAAGGCTAAGCTATCTATGTCTAGTATCGTGTAATATAATTGTGTAATATATGCACAGTATAATACTGTGTAATATTATTCTACTATTGAAGTGTACCAATCAGATCAAGGTCGAAACAGAATGGTGTCATGGAAACGGTTTTAATGGAAACAGTTTTGTACATCACACCAAACTTGTGGCGAGTCTAAAAAAATGTTGCATCTCTCAATATTCTGAGAGAAATATGTAAAGTTATTCAAATAGAGTTTATACAGAAGTATTTGCATACATGTGCTGCCTACACAGGTGACACACACAGCAGGGGTGACGGGCATAATTCTGTATTTTCAAAGAAGGGAAAAACATTTACATAATGAATCACTTTCAGTCCACAGTGGTCTGTTCAAGGACTTTGTTAACTTATTAAATGACGCTTGATAAAACTTTACAATAAAAATATCTGAGTTTCTTTATTTACATAAAGCAACAGCCATGTCTGAACATGAATTTTAATTTTTAATTTTTGACATCACATGATCCATAATGGACCTTCACACACTTCGACCATGATGACGAGCACCAGTACAGATAACACACCAGTACAGAGTGTCTGAACTTTCCAGTCTGAAACTCTTCATATTGCCGCCGGTGGGTTGGATCTCATCCGTTAAGATGCACAAATCAATAGGAGCATCGCGTCAGGAAGGGCATCCAACATAAAACACCAAACCAACAATTGTATCTAATCCAAAAAATCCAATTAGTGGCTAACTATCAACATATTCCCAGCTCTTTCTTTTAAAAGATTTTTATATTCTAACACAGGGGTCACCAACCTTTTTAAAGCTGCAGGCTACTTTTGGGGTACCAACTAATGCGAATGGCGACCAGTTTGATACACACTTGTGATGTCACAATAATAATTATATAATTAATTAAAATAAATAATTATATATTGTAACGTCCGTGGGTCGCGCAGAAAGGACGAGACGGATGTAAACAAAAGTCCAGTTTTATTAACATCTTCAGATAACTCGCGGTTACATTTCCACCATCATTTTCCTCGTAGCATCGCCCTGAACATCGGCGCGCCTACACACACCGGTTCACTTCCAAAAACTCTCGCTCCCTACACACCTGCACTAGACTCCTCCCTCCCCACACGAAGCGGAATAACTAGAACATGTGAACAGAGCAGCTCATAACATTAAACAAACACATAACCCATAACATTAAACAAACACATAACCCATAACATTAAACAAACACATAACTTATAACATTAAACATGATTTTAAAAAGAATAGCGACCAAAAAATTAATGCAGCTCGCTGGTAAGTGTCACTATAATGAGCTATTTTTAGAACAGGCCCACGGGCGACTCATTAGGTTCTTGCGGGCGACCTGGTGCTCGCGGGCACCACATTGGTGACCCCTGTTCTAACAGAATCAGTTCATTTGAAGCAGTCTGATTCTGAATCTGAATCTGATTTGATCTTACTGTGATTGTTCCATTCATCAGAATCTGTTTGGAAGACAGTGCTGATTGTCTATTTTTTGTATCCAAAAGATATGTGCTGTTGTTCCTAAAGGCCAATAGCTACACAGAAATGAAATCAAACTGGCTACGTGGATAACAAACCCAATTTTTCTATCCTGTCGGTGTCTAGTACAGAGCCTGAGCAGAAGGGCTTTATTATTTAAACGCTTGTGACAGTTTCATCAGCAAAGCAGGGAGAAAGTCTCCCCAATCCAAAGCCATAAACAGCCCATTACTTAAGGTTTTATTAATACATGTTCCTTTCCTTGTGACCTCTTTTTCCCCCAACTGGTGAATGGCTGACCACATTTATCACAGACCAGTGGAGGCAGATTTACAGAGGAAATAAAGTTTCTGTTCTTTAAAAAGCTAACAGTTGGAATAGGTTACTTTATTTTCAACAAATCTTGGTTCTGCTAGGACCGTTTTATACATTCTCTAACATTGTTTTTATAAATGGGCTGGTCATTCATGATATTTATAGGAGGGTAATAACATAGCCTTTACATTTTCTTGGTTTATTCTTATTTCAGACACTTTTCGAGTCGAGGGTTCAAGTAACACTACTACAAAGTAGGCAATGTTGGGCCCCTGAGCTGTTGTGCTCTATTTACATTTATAAAGTTTTTCTCATTTTACCTTGCCTCTCTTATACTATTTAACTATTTTGCTCATGATATTTAATATGCATTTTTATCCTGTACCATGATTATCATTATAATTATAGTTATTAATGGATTATTTGCTGTTTATAATAAAGACTATTTGCTCTTCTAATTTTGTAGAGTGGCTTTTGCTAAGGAATCCGAGGTTTTGACTGGAAATTTGGGAGACAAGTTGATCCCTTCAAGTGAGATTCTTCAGGACGTCAGTGACCTGAAGGCGCTAGCTAATTTGCAGGAGAGCATGGAATGGCTAGCTTCTTCTCTTAAAGGTTTCCTGTCCAACTTAACTCAAATCTCTAGTAAGTCTGTCTTTGTCAGTTTGTCTTTATTTGTAGTGCTGGTTCTAATAGCTGTCAACTGAAATGTATGTTCAACAATCAACTTTAGCCATGTAGGCTGGATCTTTATGTGGGAAAGGAAAAGTCTGGAGTAATAATCAGAAGGTCACTGATTGATGCTTAAAAAGTAGCATGTTGCTTTTGTTGGGTCTCGAGCTAGCGATTTACTATCAGTTGCTCTGATTATGTACTGTAACTGTAATGTAAGTTACTTGTATGTGTTCTGATCTGATTCATTGTCAGAATGCATTAATCAGATCTCAAACTGAACAACCAATTCAGAATTTTTGCAGCATTTATGAGTATTTAATTATGGAAGTGAATCTAGAACATATAATTATTATTATATTTAATAATTGTTTTAATTGTTTTTATTGTTAAATCAAGCACCTGCAAACTGCAGAGTTTTTGTTGATTTTTATGATAAAAAACATTTAAACTAATGTACAACAAATTAAAAAAATTTTTTTTGAAGAATTTCAAATTCTTAAAATTCAAAGAAACATAAAATTAAGATATTGTCTCTGAATGATGGTGAGAGGTACTGGGTAATATAAAGTGAGAAATGCAGAAAGTAAAACAACTCTTTCAGTTGTGGTCACCTTATGCAATGCAGATTGTGTTGTTGGCATCGGGGCAGGCTAAAAAGAAATACACTGGCTCCCAAAAGGAGAGAAAGAATAATAACTTTTTTGTTATTGCACATTTACAGATGTACAGTACAATGAATCTTTTTTTGCATATCTCAAATATGAAGTTGGGGTCAGCCATTGTACGGTAACTCTGGAGCAGACAGGGTTACATGTCTTGCTCAAAGACCCAACAAATGGCTGTGTAGCAGAGCCTGGGCTTGTCTTTCAATTCATAGCCCACAGATCTACACACTAAGATGTGCTGCCCCCATTAAACCAGAGCAAGACACTACTGCACACGATTTGAATGTAACCACAATGGTACCTGGAAACTTCAGACGACGTCGGATGATTCTAGAAGTGATTATGAGTGTATGGTGACCTTGTTAATGTATATTACATGGATCTGTGTTGAGTTTAAAGGTACAAATGTCTCCACATAGATTTTAAGTTCATGGCACATCAAGGTTTTTGTGTGTTATTTAGAAGTGAACGTACAATCATCAGGAGGGATTCATGTTATATAAACATACAAAATCAAGCTGAAATGTTGTTATAAAAAGTATAAAATATTCTACAATCTTTACATGTTTGATTAAAGGTTAAAACCAGGCCAATGGCATGTCTGTATGTTTCAGACTCAATATTTCCAGCTTCTTGTGTTTAAAATATGGAACCTGGCAGCTTAAGATTGTTGTCATTTTAAGACAGATGTCCATCTGATAGACTCATGTTAAAAAACATTCTGCAATTTTATTTGATATAAAGTTGTGACTGAGACCAATTTTAGTTATTTAGTCTTTTGTTTCAGCTCAGACTCTTATTGAAACACCCATCTTCCCTTCAGGCTTCAGGTTTAGTTAGATAATTTTTATGGTCAACTTCACATATTGGACTCTACAGTTAATTACTGCTAGTGATTATCTTATACTTCCAAGCATTATTCAGAGCGTTAAATGCTTCAGTGCACCAGAGTGACATTGCCCATTCCCTCTCAACGATTACTCGTACAGTCGTTTCTACTCAGCTCACATCACTGCAGCTTCTCACTAGCCCTGAAACTGGCAAATTAACTTTTTCAAAAATACAAATAAAACTATTATTTTTTTTCTTTATTTCTTGAGTGCAAAGACTGTTTCAGTCGTGCTCCAGAGATAGATAAAAAATTCAATAAGAGCACCAAGGAGGACGTGGCATAATTATCATTAATTCTGCACACTGCCAGTAATGGAGTGTTTTATCATGACGGGACAGCCTCAGTATTGTTCATTATTTAGTGTTTGTAGAGCTGATGGGCCCGTCGCTGACGGAAACCCTTATCTTTCCTCCCGAAGCCCACTCCCCTGCACCCCTCACCCAACGACACTCCCTACCCAAATTGGATTTTATATTACGGACCCAGTCAGGTATGAACAAGTCATTTTCTTGCCACCTTGTCTTGCAGTCTCGTACACATTCACCAGTGTAATGTGGGCAAGATTAAGGAGCTTCTCCATGCTCACTTTGGAAGGCATCAGACTAGGAACTGATTTTTTTTCTCTCTCAGTTGACCTTGAGTGAGAGAGAGAGAGAAAACTGGGAGAGAGAAACTGAGATAAGCAGACGAGTGAACTCGTTTGGGAAAATATTGGACTACTTGAGTGGCAGCATTCACTCACCTGTTGGAACAGTTATGTGTTATGTGTTCAATACCAAAGCTCAGGAAAGAAGAAAAAAAAGCTTTTTTTTCCCAGGGGACCCCGTCATTCAGTAACAATAATCATTTTCTGACAGCAATCTGAGTGTTTGCAGTAACAGTTGTTGGTTTTGGAGAAAACACCGGTGGTATACCCTGTACTTTTGTTTTCTTCTGCACACCCTTGCTGATGGTGGAAAATATTCAAGCTCAAAAAAATATTGCTTTTTGTCTAATATTGCTCAATACACTGTCGAGTGACTCAAAAAGAACCTGGTTGGTTATCACAGGATCGATATCTAGAGCCTTGCTGACCTAAGAGCAGCCCGCAGCTGCAATCTGAAAATTTATCTCAACTGACTTGAAATTTAATATTGGGTCATTGTAGTACTTTGATTCCTCTGTCACCTTATTCAACCATTCTTGGACATCTATAGCCATATGACCATTTGCCTTGTTTTCCTGGATGTCTCCGTACGCCCACCGGAAGATAATCAGCGTGTCGGGGTTTAAAGAATCCAGTTCCAAGAATGGATTCGTACCCAGGTCAATTGTGAGTGCTCTTGACGTGAAGCCATGCTGCCACAGCCATCAAGTAGAAACCAAGTAGGTCATAATAATGGTACTCATGGGAGTTCTTTTGAGTATTGCTGAAGTAACCATGATCAGCCGTCATCAGTTTACCATGTCGTCAAGAATTGGATTGGATTTGAGAGCTTAGTAGAAAAGGATAATGCATCACAATATTGGAACACAATATTGGGACTTGCCTTTGATTGGTTATGGTAACTGTCAATAAAATATAATGCTATTCGATTCCTGTCTACAGTGGCTTCCTCTGCTAGTGCAAGTTTTCTCTTAGTTTTACTTAAACACATTGAATGTGGACTTTGCATGTCCAAAACTTTTTTTTGTTAGATCTCATAAAATATTCTGAAACCTCCTTGACATAGGTCATGGTACTCTTCTTATGTTTTCAGAATGTTTATGAATCCTTAATAAGTGTGAACATCTTGGTTTCTTGCGCTGCCTTTCTCACATTAGTTTAGGTCAGTGAACTCAATCCTTCAACCAATCATCTCTTTGTAGCCGGGTTTTATAACTGGTTTTAAACATTTGTGATTTGCCACACGAGTTTACTCAACATTTATTGTCATTATTTATGTGTTCTATCATTTGGATCCTGTCTTTGTAGGCGCCTCTTGCAGCAGTAGAACACTGGATTCAAATCTCATCACTACTGTAGCCTAATAGACCAGTGCGCCGTTTAAATCTGATCTCATTGTACTTGATGTAAGATGTAAATGTGGACATTTTCCCTTTCTGTGGTTCTAATTCGGCCCCCTTCCACCTTAATTAAAGGCAACTTCAGTTGTACACAGGTCTCCCGAGATCCTTTTTCACTGCTATAGAAGTGCAGTCATGAATCGTTTGCTCTTTTTCAGAGCTAAACACGGAGACATATGTGAGTAGAGATCTGCATCGTGCCTATAAAGATAATGAATGCAAGCTCAGCCGCACAAGCACACACTTGTGCTTTAACCTTAAACATATCATCTCACTTAGTTGTCTGACTTTCACTTTCTTCTTCTTTTCTCACTTTCCTGCAGGCTAAGTCACCGAGTTGTAGCCGTAGGGACCTTTTGGGGGTCAGAGGGTGTGAGCCAGCAGAGCTGTGCTTTCCCTATGCAGATGTTACTGCTGACAATGTGAATGAATAATCAGCATCATGGATGATTTCATACATAATTCATAAGCCTATCTCTCACTCATTCTTTCTTCTTATTTTCTGTCAATTTCTCCATCTCCCTTTAGGAATTAGTCTTGTTTTCAGTACTTTAGTCCCTCATCTCAGGAAGTCTTGTACTTTACCTTCTGGCAGCCTGTTTTTTAAAATGCATTCTCTTTAGTCATTTTCAGATTTAAAGTTAATGTATAAACATTTCAATGCATAAACTTTTATCCAATCCAATGATTGCTTTATGCTTCCTGTTTATTAATGCTAATCAAAATCAAATCAAGGTTTATTTGTCACATATATAGTCATACATCTTACGACTGGCAGTGAAATGCTTTTATGACGGCTCAGCCACGACATAATAAAAAGTGTAGTGGGCTACTCTAGCCACGGTGACTGGGGAGTAGTTAGGGGTTAGGCAAGTCATGACTTGTCGGCTCTAACAATTGAACTTGCAACCTTTTTATCCCAAGCTCAGTTCTCTAACTACCAGGCCACAGCTGCCCCAAACTGTGTGGTCCTACAAGATTGTTTGTTTACAAAGCTTACGAATAAACCATGATTGTTTTTAGAACTACCTCCAGATGTTCAATCTTGCTGAATGACATATTCCAAGAGTAGTAAAAGAAGCCCTGTAATGAAATTCTTTCTTTGCATATCATGTCTTGTTTGGTAGCTGGGTTTGGAGTGCATGGTCAGCAATTGAGAGCATTGAGGGCCAAACAGTGGCTACAGGCCTGAGTTCAAACTCTCAACCTTTCAGTTAATAATCCAACGCTTTATGCACTAGGCTTCAACCAGTATTTAGATTTTTTTTAGAAATAACACTATATTTCTAACATTTCACTATATTACTATATTGGTTTAGCCAACATGTCTAAATGGACGTCTGGATTCAGTGTTTATCTCAGCAGTAATAGGCTAACTGAAAAGGCCAATGTGTCTTAGTTTCTTTTGTCACATTGTGACATTCTTCTTCGTAGGTGCTTTGGCCAGCTATGCTTTTAAAATAATTAACACATACACACACCCACATTGGCCACCTACACCAAAAGGGCTTTAACTTGAAAAGACATAAGAGAGGACAGATGTGCCAGTCAGTTGGGACTGCTGTTGTGTTCACCACTCTAAATTGGCGACCCCATGCTGCTCAAGCTTGATCGCATCATTAAAGAGGGCACAGTGTCTGAGGCAAAGAGGGAAAAGGCTGGTGAGGTCTCTTGCTCCCTGATCTCCCAGCGGGAGAGGGAGAACACATAGTCTTTGAAAAGCACAAGCATAGCTACCCACATACACACACAGTGAATGTAGAAGATGTGGATCTTGTCAATTATGCTTGAAGATCAAAAAATTCATAGAAGAAATCTTCCAAACTCAAATCAAACCATCTTACTCATGGTCCGGGGTTAATCAGCAGTTGGTTCTGTATCCTAATAGTTTTGCTTTTGAGGATGAGCCGATCAGAGCTGGAAACTTTAGTAAACATGAACCTGGATGTGGTGTCCTAAATTTAGACTCGAAGCTTTTTATAGCTTTTTACTAGTATGTCTACCTGATTGGTTATGTTCTGGGAGAAAGAGAGAGAGAGGAAGTAGCTTTGACGTTGGAAGATATATTATTATTTTTAGGTTCTCAAATTGTTTATATATTTAGAGCTGCCCACTATAATGTTACTGCTTCTACTAAATACTAAAAAAGATTTGCTAATGGCAACAGATTTCAGACGTAGAGTAATTCTTTATTTTAACCCAATTTGGTTGAGATCTCTCACATTCACGTTCAAATCTCTAACGAGCCGTGTAGTTATAGACGAGGATCTGTTTTTAATATAGAAATTCATGATTATGATCACTATCTAATTTTGATGGCTTTTGCATGCCACTCATAAAAGAACTCAGGTTTCAGAACCTGGCTGGGATCCTCCCAGATCATGTACACATCGTCTTTCCTGCGGTGGACGGGATCTTCCAGCAACACAGTATAACACATCACACAGATAGAAATGTCCAACATTGGTGGAACAAGCATCAAGTCTTGTAAGTACTGCGCTGCCCACCTAATTCCCCAACCTTGAACTCTTTGTGGAACCTGATCATTCAGACTTGTATGTAGCAGCGATGAGATGCACTACAGTCAGCATGGCACTAAAGATTTGGCACAACCTACCAGTCCATCTAACGGCAGTTCTTCTAGATATTAGCTGGTGGTCATAATAATGCAACGTGAGTAAGAAAAGACTGAACAAACAAGTGATTAATAATGAGCTGGATCTCTGTGTACATTGTTTGGTATGTAAATATCATAATATGATTTAGTTTGTAATCTTTAATAGACTTTTTTCTGCTTTATTATGGACCGACTGACTGTCTTGGAAACAAAAGAATGCTGCAGTGGTGTTATGAACTCTGATAAAGTCTTCTTCTGTGTATTCTAGGATTAAAACCTCATCCCAAATGAGAAAGTGAATTGATTTAACCACACAGTCACCCTTATGATATTTACTTTTCATCACTCATATTTTAATCGAACCGGTCAAGCTGAGTCTTATCTGCCTGTGAGGTTGCTTATATAGAGCCAGTTTTAATTAACTGCTGAAGGAACAGACACAAATCTTTATTCTTCATCTGTTCCCGTCATTTGAGTGTGTCTGTGTGCAGACTTTCACTTCATTTACCACAAAGAATCCCACGTTAAATAAAACTAAGTTCATTTAGATCAAATATTTTGAGCAGCCTAGAGTTAGGACACGTTATGGCCTGATGTATGTGGTTATCTGTCCTTAAACTGTCTTGTACATTTCTTTCCAAAGCCATTGTCATGTGTGTACAATTTTCAATGTTGGATTCGATGGCACCCATACAACATTCTAATTTTTACATTTTAACATTTACATACATACAAAATCTGTTCATTTAAGTTTTGCATGCACAGGCCACAGAATACAGTCGAATCCGGTTAATTGGACCACCGGTTAATGGGACCAGCCGCTTATTCAGACCGAATCCTACAGTACAAAAACGTATCATATGTTATATACGTGTAATGTTATTCGCTTTTTTGGGCCAAAATTCTGTTTAATCATAGCATAGAACATGAGAGCGCCTGAGAACGTCATAGAACGTGAGAGTGTGTGCGGTGATTTTGTTGAAATGCAGTCCATCAAGAGAACGTGTTAAATCACACTGGATGAATTCTTCAAACGTTGAATGGAATTTAGTAATAACTTTTTTATTGTTATTAGGATTTGCATGCTGAGAACCTAAACATTGTGTTGTAGATCGTTTCGAAAAACTTTATTTTTTAGCAACAGTAGTTCTTGTTTGTATGTTTGCTATACGTGTATATCACACAATAAAGGTTTAATAAACATTTATTATGTTACATAAATTATATTCACTTCCAATTTGTAACATAGGGCATGTTTGTGTAATCGGACCAGCCAGTTATTAGGACCAAATTAATCACACCCCGATGTGGTCTGATTAACCGAATTCGACTGTAATGGATAATTAAAATGAATTTTAATAAATCTTCTAATATATCAATCATAACATATTCAAAAGATTTTTAAAGCAATAGAAGTTACTTGTGGAAACTTCTGTTTTTCTCTGCACAAAATTCATCAGCTTTCCATCAGAAAAGTTGTGTAATGTTAGTTATATCAACAGTTCATCAGTTAATTCTGCCTGTAACTATAAATGATCAGAAGAAGTCAGAATAATAACTTTAACACATCTACTGTGCATATTTACAGGCTGGTTTATTGCAGTTAAAATCAGTCCAGCACTACAACTATGAAGTAGTAGAATGGCCAATGCATACTAAATTATCATAGAGGTCATTTTCTGTTGTCATTAATACAAAAAGCTGGTCGTTCAGGTTGATGCTGTATTATCTCTTCTGTCCACTCGTGATTTTTCACTCTTTTGTAGATTGTAGGACTAATGAATGTAATATAGTGAGAAAGAGACCTTCAAAAGGTCAAAAAGAATCCGCAGAGAGTTTCTGGCAGTCAATTCTCACACTCATCTCTTTCTTCTCATTGATCTACCACACATGCACTCACACACACATATATATACTTATGTATTAGTAGTCATTTGGCACCCACTACTCTTATTTGAGCAGTGGTGTCAAAGTCTCTCCACTTTTGATGTTCTGTAGTATAATTTATGTCCATTGATTTCCACACACAGTGCACATTGAGAGGACATTCATTTAATTATGTCACATCAAGTCCAGGTTGTGTTTTAAGGAACTGCTTAATTCATCTGATGCTTGCAGTATGATGCAGGATATGTGTTCTGACAAGTATATGTACATATTGTATACACTCTTATTGTTGGTATTAAGATCTTAGTCTGTCTGTGTGTGTTTATTCAGGTGTGTCTCCAGGCTCCGATACGCAGGGAAGCATCGACAGCACTCGCACCCGAGAGCACATCCTGCAGACTCTTTCTGACCTTGCCAGGTCCTTCCAGGATATCGCTGACCGTTGCCTGCTAGTGCTACACCTGGAAGTCAGGTTGGCTTTTGTCTTGTTATATAGTCTTCTGTTATATAGTGGTCAGTCTTTGTTTAATAGCGGATCAATATCATATAAGATACAGTTATATTGATCGGCAGAAAGATTTGAAATAAAATAACAATGTTGCTCACAAAAATAGCTTTTTCAAGGCAGTAAGATGGTGCTTCCATCTATGGGTGATAGAGTACAGTAACACCTGAAGTTGTGTTAGAACTGTTCCTGTGCTAATGGTCACATGTGTTTGGAATATTCTGGAAAACTGTCATTTCGCAAACTGTCATTTACAATTAATTTAGAAATGCCACCAAGTTATCTCAGATAGAAGAAAAACAGTGGAAGCAGATTCAGTGCTTAGATGAGACCATGTTTCAGCCTGTTTATAGGGGGAAACAGGCATCGATTTTTCCATGTCAGAGACTAAACAGACCGCCCAGGCCATCGGATAAAGGTGCCAAGAACATCTGTCATGGTATGTGGTGCATCATTGCCAACAGAAAGGGCGACTTGCATATGTGTGAAGGTCCTATTGACACAGAAGTGTATAATGGGATTCAGGAGCGATGTATACTCTCATCAAGGAGGCATACATCCTTTCTCTAGGAAGTGTGAGGTCATTTCAGCAAGGTATAATTTCCGGATGCATAATGGAATCCTTAAAGAGATTTATACAATGTCTAATAGGACTATTGAGCATGTGTTTATATTTACAAAATGCAGCCTTTTTTGCTGGATGTTTGTAAGGAGCTGGTGTGGTAAGATGTTCCGCTAGTTCTAGTGGGAACAAGCGGCAGTGTCTGTAGCTCACAAAATTGGCTGGGTGATAAATATATTTGGGAGGGTGGTCTTCAGATGTTCTGCAAGAACCCTGGTTAGCAGACCAAGGCCCCTGTGGAAGAGCCTGATGAAAAAGTAGAGGCTGATTCGACTGCTCTTGGATCAGGAGGGTAGTGAAGACTATTCAAACACATTTAAGATCTCTATTAGTTCGGAGAAAAAATGTATTAATAAACAGAAGTATAAAAGTCTCAATATTTCCATGATATAGGGAGGAATTATTGCTTTCAACAAACCATAATGGTTAAATCTGTCGCCACGTAATATTAGCTTATGAGCTTCTATTTGATGATTTGGAAACAATAACTCTCTGCTCTCGTGTCACGCGTTATTGACTTTTCCTATCAAGCAAATTTCCCCTGACAGTGCTTAGAAGTAAATTAAGCCAGGGGAGGAAAGGATGGAGGCTTTGTGCTATGGTGGCACTCATAGCTTTTTAATGGCAGCACAGACTTGGACTCTTTTATGGAAGTCTGATGAAGGTATAGCTGCAGGCACTCATTATGGAGATTTCTCATTTCTTGTCCCCCTCGCTCAGATCTACACGTTCACTGGCTAATGTCAGTCATTCAGGACAGATGCACAAGTCCAGCTTATTTGTTTTGTATTGTAAACGATTGATCTTGTTTTCTATAATTACTATTTCTTTGTAAGTCAGAATAGCATGAGGAGAAAACTTTGATTGTAAAAACTCTCCTGTGTCTCATAATCAGCACTGTGTGAGGTGTTAAACCGAAGTTCTTTTTAATTTTTTGTCACTTTCCTTCTATAGGGTGCACTGCTTCCACTATCTTATTCCACTGGCCAAGCAGGGCAACTACGCCATTGTGGCCAATGCCACCAGCATGGATTATGACCCTCTGGTGGTCAAACTCAATAAGGACATCAGCGCCATTGAGGAAGCGATGGCAGCTGCCCTGCAGCAGCACAAGTTCCAATACATCTTTGAGGGTGAGTTGAAGTGCAACAGTCTCAAGGAGAGGGGGAAGCTGTCAGAGTGAGAGCCGAATATTGCATGTCAATGTAAAACATCTGAAAAAGAAGAGCATCTGTACAGGATCAGCTTCTTGGTAGATTGTTCTTGTATTGTAGGTATTTTCCTTTTCTACAGGATGTTTTCTGCTATAGGCTGTGCACAGAAACATACATGGGAAAAAGGTTTCCTCATTCCTGCTGCAATGATAGTCTTGACTGGCTAGTCAGTGCTTGCACGGAGATGTTAAGAATGAACGTCAGTTTGTGACTCTTATGAACATTTGGAAGATTTTTTTTTTTTTTTCAAACGAAGCAATCGGCCACTGCTTTAGAGACCGTAGTTACGTACCAAATCGTGCATTTACTTCAGTGTACTGTAATTTAAAGCGTAGTTCTAATTAATAATAAAGTAGTGTACGCATTCATGCGAAAGTGTCTCAAATAAAACACTTAGGAAGAGGCAGACAAACATTTCATTATAGTTCTCTAGCCTGCCAAAATATCCACCAGTTTTTGTTCGTAAAATGATTTTTATGCTTTTATTTGCTCTTGTTTAACCCCCTTGTAATGAATCATGTAATTTATGCAAATCACTTGCAAATTCAAGATTCCAGTGCTGTGGTTTGTTGGGTAGCACTGTCACCTCACAACTAAAAGGTTTAATTCACATTAGAAACAGTATCTTACTTCAGTTTATGAAAATATGGTATATAAAAGTATGTTGTTTTTACATCACAGTCTTTGTTTTGTGCATCATACAGGACTTGGTCATCTGATTTCATGCATTTTAATCAATGGTGCTCAGTACTTCAAGCGTATAAGCGAGTCTGGTATAAAGAAGATGTGCAGGAACATATTTGTGCTGCAGCAGAACTTAACCAACATCACCATGTCACGTGAAGCCGACCTGGACTTCGCTAGGTAAGATTTTCCTTCAGTGCTGCATGTCTGGGCCAATTCAGCAATTAAGGATTGTTTTTGAAAGCCAAATTGATTTATCAATTCAAAGCATTCCAGTAAAGCATTCCAATAAAAATACATCATTGTCAAAAACACAATTACTGCCATATGTTAAATTAAATTTACATGGCCAGCAGATCCCGTTGGTAATGGTGCAGAATGACTTTCATATGACAGCTTTAAAATGTATAATTGTAAATGCTCGAGAATTAAACAGTATTGTAATGTACAGTGTGTCTGTTCTAATCCATGTGCATAATGTGAAGGTTTATCTGAATTATGATGCCATATTGATACACATCTGGAGTCTGAGACGCACATATGTGCGCTGAATTTAGCTAATTAAGTAATTAAACAGACCCGCACATCATACTCCCGGGGATCAGGATTTGATCTTCAGTCATTGTTGGGCAACTCGTATTTATTTCCACCACCTAAAACATTGCCATAGTTTAATTTGCTGCTGTATTTTGCTCATATAAGCAAAATATTAAGTGTGAAATTCTATGAGATTGACTGGCATGGTGTATATCTGTTTTATGCTTAGTGCTATTTTTTTTTTAAGTCAGAGCCATTGTGACCGTAACGATTTAAAGCTTTTATACCGACTGTCTTTCAGCTTTCAAACGAAGGATTTCAATAATAATAGGGGGGGGGGGGGTAGGTTGTTAAGTCATATGTGAAGCTTTTGAGCCCATTAGTTATTTGCTCTCTGAACTCGACACTTGGAGATTTTGGATAAGTTTGCTGGACAGTGTTATACGTCATTATTTGGGTTCAGTACTTTTCCAGAACTAACACCTCACGTCGGTGTGTCCGCATTTCCTTTGAATTTTACTTTATGTGGTCTTTACTACTACTTTGTCCTGTATCATTTGTCAAAATGTAATTGCATTGCAAATTACATTCAAAACTTTTTTTATTTTATTACATGAAAGTTTTGTTTCCAAAAAGTATTCAATCTGAAATCTCTTACATTACAAAATAATTCAATCATAAACTCCAAATTGTGTCCAGGTGCCATTAAATTCTATTTAATTACTGCAATTAAGGAGATAAAAATCCAGCTGTTATCTAGCTGGAAGAACCCACATCTGGCACCCATATCCATAACTTCAACTGCTTTTTCATTACTATGAGAAGGATATAAGTAGACTACACGTCTATTTATAACACATGATAAAGACAGACGAACTGCCGGACGAACAGGCAGACACAGTGTCTGTTATATTATATTATATTTCACTTTTTGTTTATAAATGTGGGCATTTGATTGGTAATATGGGAAAAACTGTTGCTGAACTATTAATAACTTTTGCTGGGCAGATGTGAAGCTTATTGTTTGTGCAAGGGCAACTTGGCCAGAGACATCGTACTATCCATTTTTTAGGGTTGATAAGGGTAGACGTTGGTTAGTTTAAGATCTTTTGTTGTGTGTTTGCTTTTTTGTATGATGCATAATTCAGTTTAAGGATGGAAGACTTCTATAATCTAAAAGGACTGCACAATAGGCTTATCTTTAACGCTGTGTTAATTCTGTTGAAGGCTTTGAACTCTTCAAATGGTCTTATACCTCAGCTATGGGCACAGTTTGTCTTTGTGACCTTGAACCTAGTGTTGCAGCTCAAGAAAAAGACAATACAGTAATAGAAATTCACTGTGGCTTGACACTCATACACACGCCTCAACCATCTGCTTGGCAGAGTCTGGTAGCTGCGAATGTTTTCCCATTTTCCTCCGCTCTGCTGCTTCTAATTTCCAGGCCTGTAGGTGAGGGAGAAAAAGAATGGCAAGATCAAATATAGAGCGAAGAAATAAAAACCAGTGACATAAATTCTGTCACCTCATTTTTTTTCCAGCTCGCCTATCACCCCCGTACTTTTATACATTCCAAAAACAACCCAAAGATAAGCTCACACTCTTCATACTATTTCTTATGACAGTTCACTCTCAAACTAACCCTGGTTATTTCTGAAAAGCTGATATACTGGTTTGTGGAAGGCAGTGGGCCTCTCCCCACCTCATGACAATGAGGAAGACGAGCGCAGCACGCTATCTGATGCTTTTGTGCCGCATTAACAGCTCTGCGCTCTCGCCACACTACATTACCATTCTGTCGGTAGCAGCACTTTTCTTTTTTTTTCCTTCATGCAGAGACTTGGCCCTGCAATGTCTGGGAGGGGTTGGGGGGATGTACAGTGAAGGGGCAGCTGTTCAATGCCGCTTTCACTTCCTGTGGGATGCAGGTTTGCTGGGTCTTTTTTTTTTTTGGGGTGGAATATGTTCTGCCGTAAGACAGCAAACGGCTCTCAGGGTCCGGAGGGTATAGAGTTTGGTGTGTGTCACATTGCCATATTGCATGCTGCGGATTAATTAACTCTTACTGAAATGTTAGTTTTATATCACGTTTACTTAAAATATACAGAAGAAAATGTTGCACACACTATTTATTTGTTTAACATCTTTGATTATGGTTTCTGCAATGTCACAACATTTCTAAGTTGTGCTAATCTCTCGCCAAGATCTTTTATTAATGATGGGAGATTAGGACCATCGGAATAGGACTTCCCAATGATTCTGAATGAGGTTTAGATCTGGACAGTTTAAGATCTGTGAGTGTAAATGTTGTCTCATGCTCCCAGAACTACTCACAATTCACAATTTGAGCCCCATGAATCTCATTCTTTAAGCAAATACTGTTGCTGAACGTCACCTCCTACAGAAATTATCCAATGGGAGAATCGTACACAATTGCTTGGTTAGATCCTACCGTTGACCATGATGTATAGAACCCAACTGTGTTTAAGCTGAGTTTAAGCTTCTCCTCCGGAAGTTTGCACCTATAGAAGCAAAACTATCACACCACCACCACCATCACAATGTTTAACATGAAATGAGGACATTCACCTGGGTTCTTTTTTGTGTTCCATGTCATTTAATATCTTTTAGCCCTGCTTATATACTGTTTTATGAGATTATAAAAATAAAATAAGTTTAGTGACATGTCATGTTCCTTATAGCTGAGGACGTGTCTCAAATTACATTATACTGACACAAGTTCATTATTTACTATAAAGCTTCATTGGTGTATTTTCTTTGATTAAGCACAAACCTAGCTACTACGATGCGCAGACCATTGTAGCATCGTACTGCTGTTCCCAAACCCTGATAATCAAGAGAGTTCCGAGAGAAAAGGCACACCAATATAAAAACCAAATTTAAATTATGGACAATGACCCAATATACCCGATCAGCCGAAAGGACTCTCGTTCAGTACTCATGGACAATGTAGTTCTGTCAGCCAAGCTTGGAGTCGAATCCTGTTTTACACTTCCTCACTAATCTTTAGCATCCAGGCATTGTACTGGTGGGTGAAGATTTTAGGGGCTTCTGGGTTGCAAAAAGGCAGGTTAAGCAATTGATAAGCTGTATTACACCTGTGCTTTTATGACTGGCAGGCAGAGAAAGAAAATCCCAAAACCTTCTGTTCTGAATGTGCCCAAGGAACCCTGTGAGAAAAACAGCCTTTATTTGGCTTGTCAGGGTGACTGCCCAGTCTGTTTACACACCACTGCTCCCCAGCATACCCTGATAACCGCTAAACGAAACAGCAGCTGGGTCTGCCAGCATTGTGGTGTGTGTGTGTGTTGTGTGTGTGTGTGTGTGTGTGTGTTTTCAGGCAAGGTTTTGTTTGTGTATCATTGCCTCCTCTTTACTGCAGTGCTTCTGACTCTCTTTTTCTTAGCATTATTTAACCGCAGCGCATTATGACCGCAGCTTTTGCATACCTCATCTGTCTCGTTGTAATGTACGACTTGTTCGGTCCTTTTCAGTTAAATCTTCAACCCAGAAATTTCATCACGCAGACTAAACTTCAATGTGATACATTTACAATTGTCCCTCTAAGCAGCCCTCAGCTATTTTTCAGAATTTTCCCATTAGAAACAAGGCCGACCAAGCAAAGCGTATCAGAACCGTGTGTGGTGTTTATTACCCTGGTGACAAGCGTGTGCATTCTGCTTAATGAAAATGATCATTCGGAGCACTTCATCTCGCTCTCTCTCTTTCTCTGGCTTCTTCTTTCTGTCATCTGGCCCATCTGATACTCTTTCTTTAAATATGTGTTGTTGAGAATGCACTGACAGAGGTACCGAGCCCTTAATGGTTTTAGTACAGTGCATGCTAGAAATTAGGAAATAAATTGTGTTGATTCTGTTTTCTCTTTTTTTGTTTTGTCTTTTGGTTCGCCTCTGTTCCCTCGTCGCTCCCTTTATGCTGGCATACATCTCCCCGTATACTGCACCGTATGCGTCATAAATTTGCTTAATGTCCTTCTGTATACAGGCTTGCAGACAAAAACACGGGCTAATTAAAACTTAATGGCACACGGAGAACACGCTCGCAGGTGTCGGCCTGGTTGAGGACAAAGTGGTTGTGTGTGCGCCAGCGTGCGTGTTGGTGTGTGTATGTGAATGCTAGTCGTTCATTATGTTCATTATCTTTTCCTAATGGGAAGTGAGGTTGATTGGGAAGTGCAGAGGGCCAAAAAGCCACAGAGATTGAATCTGATTAACTGGCTGCTGCTTTAGTAAATGATTTTAAAGTGCTTGGTAAATTAAGTGCATTCGTCCTGGCAGAAATAATAACTAGTTGTCAACTTTACACATTTACTAAAACTGTTACACCTTCAGTATGAAGAAACACAGTTTTTACACCCATTGAGGTTACAATAAACTGAATGGAACTAGGGTCAGTAGAACCAGTTATAAGTTTATGAATAAAAGATGCATCATTTATCTTTTTGACTTTAATTATAATCACCAATGCGGGTGTTATTAAGTCAAAAAGAACAACAAAAATATCATTTTAGACAGAGCTCTATGGTCTTTGGCTGTATTTCTAGAGCATACTCTGCGGGTGACTCACATGGTCCCTGCAGGTGACCAGTTGTCTGTGGGCACCATGTAGGTGACCTTTGCTCTGGAGTAACTGTCATAACCGCCCACCGAGCCTTTTTTAAAGCTTCTTATTTTAGCAGAGGGATATTATTTGACCCAGTGGGTCTGTGTTACATCATCTAACTGCCACTGGTTATTTCTAATGCTCACATACGTGGTTTTTCACTCAGCATCTTTATATGGTGTGTTACTGTTGCCATTAACTGTGGTCTGTTTTAGAGAAACACTAGGTGTTATTGGGCGCTTGAGTGATGTTGCCTATTATGATGGCTTGGGCACAACAGGGGGTGAGGTTTCACCGTAAAAGCAATAAAGCAAGGTTCAGCATGCTGGACTCCAGTTAATTGCTTGATTATAACCTTTAGTTGCTTTCTCATTTGCATAAAGTTTAACTCCGAATACAGCCACTTTTACCTCGTTTTACCTTATCGTTGTATTGGACATTATCACTGTAATATTAAACGGGTGGACATGACATGGCATAGAAGAGAAGAATATAAATGGTGGTGTGTTTTGCTCGGTGTCAGAGATGAATGGAGGTTAATGGAAGTGTCTGATCTTTGTCTTGCAGCCACTGCTGTTACACCAACGCTTATATCATCGAAAATCCAATTTATATGCACATGAACCTTCTAAAAACTTGTGTGTACCATGTCTGTACCAGGGTTGAATTTAACCATTCGATTCTGTGTTCAGTGTACAAATAAGTGTACATATGTGTGTACATATATGTACTCTGAGAGCTAAGACTCTTCCTTAGGCTGGCCACAATCACAGCTCACTCTCTCACGTGTGGTTTTGTCAAAGCACAATGCCACATATGTAACAAGTTGAAGAACGTGCAACTGACATGCTGACTATCCACAAGTGCTGTTGCCTGTGAATTCAATATTCATTTCTTCTGGTGTCCTAACAGAAGACACCTCTAAAGGCATTTTAAAAAATTGGCAGTACATCCACAACCACAGAGCACGTGTAACATCAGCCCAGGTTGTAGACATCCAGCATCTTCACCTCTAAGATCGCCACTCCGACAGCTGCTGTAACAATCGGTTTGCATAACTGAAGAATTTCTGCACAAACTGTCAGGAACCGTCTCAGGGAATCAGGAACTTTGGGACTTTTTATCATTATTATTCATGTCGTCGTGTCATGCTTATATTACATAATAGGCATGGTCATGCTGTTTAAGATTGTTTGTCTCAAAGTTTTGGCTTATCATTTTTCATTAACTTGCAAGTAAGAAATGTGCAGCACATCGAAAGCTCATCATGTCTGCTGTGCTGGAACATGGTGGCTCATGTTGTTTTATTCGAATCTGTATTTCTCTGAGTTTGATTGCTACTCA
Source organism: Hoplisoma paleatum (assembly GCA_028565875.1). NCBI lineage: Eukaryota > Metazoa > Chordata > Actinopteri > Siluriformes > Callichthyidae > Hoplisoma > Hoplisoma paleatum. The sequence continues at coordinate 2,204,263 of JAOTRQ010000009.1, read as the reverse complement.
TTAACCTCTTAGGGAGAATTCTTTGATCGAAGCTATTCAGTGATTTCATATGTATTTGGTGTATTAGTTACTTGAGATTGATGCCTTGTTCACATCATATATTTCATTTATTTACTTGAGTAAAGACATCCTGTTTCATGCTATTATAAAACTTGAGACGTGACACACTCAGCCAAGCGCGTTATTGGAAACCCGGCTTCTGAAGCATTCAACGTTTATATGTACATACTGTATGTTGGGTTTGAATTCAAAGCTTTAGTTTTGGTTTAGCAAAACAGAGAGACAGAATATCTCTCTCACATGGGTCTGAATTTACCAAATGTATTATAAAAACGTTTAAAACAAAGTGGTAAATTACTTTTCAGACTGAGGGCCATTAAAATGGGTCCTTTTCTCAGGTCATGTTTTAAAGTGAGATGCATATGAAACAAAAATAATTGTGTGTCAGGTACACAAAGTGAAATAAATATGTTTTCCTTTATTAGTGGATCCTTATAAGATCTATGGCTAAATAATAGTAGATGTTTCATTTTCAGCAAGTGCTTTGGAAGGCAGACCTGAAACTGGAGTACTAAACTCTCTTGTACATATGATATGAGATAACTGTGACAGTGTACAGTCTAAGTCTGATGCTTAATGCTCAATGGCCCAATAGTTGCACCTTGGCAGTAGTGGGGTTTGAATCAGTACTAGTAAAATAACATCTTTATGCCCAAGTTGTTTTAAAGGTGTGCTCACCAATGAGTTGTTGTTCTTACCATCTTACCTGAAATTCTCAGAAAGCTGATACTGTTGCTTGTTCCAGGGCCCGACAGTGGCTCCATGAAAGAATTGGGATTCAAACACTGTCCCTGAAATCTAAGCAACTCAGACAATACAAATAATGTATCTTACTTTATGCACACATGCTACTACAGTGTGTATTCTGTGGTGTACAGAATATAACATAAAGCTTTCACAAGGGGATACTGCATACACTTTAAGTCCCGAATGGCTGGTCTGTTAAATCAAATTCAAATTCAATTGTATTTGTCTTTACACATATACAGATGTTCAGTACAACGAAATGTTTCTCTTCGCATATCCCAACTTGTCTGGAAGTTGGGGGTCAGAGCGCAGGGTCAGCCGCAATACGGCGCCACCTGGAGCACACAGGGTTAAGGGTCTTGCTCAAGGACCCAACAGTCTGTGTAGCAGAGCCTGGATTTGAACGCACTACTTTCAGGTTCACATCCCAACGCTCTACACACTACGCTACACTAAAACTAATAAACAAAATGATAGCTAAAAGTTAGAAAAAGCATCTTTAAAAGATTCGTTTTTTTAAAAGACTCCTAAAAGAAGATAAAGATGAGCAGGAGCCAAGATGCCAGGGAATAGAATTCCATAACTAAGGAGCTATAAAATTAAAAAGGTAAACACTATTCGTTAGTAGAGGGCAAACAAAAGCAAAAACATTCATGAAAAATCATTTTATGAAGCAAAACTGGTGGATATTTTGATGGGCTAAAGAACCGTGATCATAGATGTCCGTCACTCAGTCCGACACTTGCCTGAAATGTTGTGTTCCATTTGAGACGACAATTTCTTACGAAACTGTGCACTAAGATGTAAGTCACTCACTATTCACTAAATGACCATGCATTTAAATAAGTGCGCCGTTTGTGACGCATCTCTAATATCGCTGTGATGCTAAAAAAATCCTTTCTCCAACACTGTCAGAGCCTAAACGCAATTTTAGGAAGAGTATCTATATCTAGAGGACTCAGTAGTGCCCGAATCCCTCTGATCATCCTCAACAAAAGATTCCGGAACATTTTTGAAAGGTTACACAAGCATGAAGGCTCCTATAAAAAGATCAAACAGAAACTAGCAGAACAGAAAGAGGTTCAGCACTTCCTGTAGTCAGCAAAATGAGAAAGAAAAACAACATAAAAAAGAAAAGCAATTTCAGAAAAGGTCTTTTGTTGGTACGAAGAAACACAGAAAACACACAATAAAGACAAAAGTATTGGCACACCACTTAAATTTGAGGCAGCAGTGGTGGTGGTTAGAGAACAGAGCTAGGGCTGCACACTGTGCCAGGCACGCGTGCTCACCGCTGCCCTCTAGTGCAGGGGTCACCAACCTTTTTAAAGCTGAGGGCTACTTTTGGGGTACCAACTAATGCGAAGGGCGACCAGTTT
>JAOTRQ010000009.1:2168703-2188448 GCA_028565875.1 Hoplisoma paleatum | reverse complement strand
ACTAATTATTATTAGATTACTGTTGCACATTATAGGAGAATAGCACATCAGAAATTAAGGGAGGAGTTATACAGTTTAGGCTATATAGTTTGTCTCTCTGCCTGCCTGTGTGTGCACAAGCATTGGTTATGCTTTACAGTTATGTTCGCCATTTATATATATGAACATAAATCTTTATAGCCAAATGTTTATATGATAACGGTCCAACACTCCTTTTCTTCCCTATTTTTAAAAATATGAAGTTAAGCCCTTATCCACTAGATGGCAATAGAAGAAAAGCTATAATCACTATTAAACGATCCTCGTGCGTGATGTTTCATAAGGTTTACCGAGCATATGACCTTTTTTTACACACAGTTATTATCTTTATTATTAGTCAAATGTAGTAATGTTTTAGCGAATTAGAACCCAACAGTAGAACACAAAATTTTAAAATGTGCTTTTTTCACTTTTTTCATTTAATTCCCATGCTGCAGTAGAACTGTTTGGTAATTTCACTCTGAATATGTCAGTGTTTCCCCCCGGACTACTGCAGACTGACTGAGGATGTAGATGTGTGGGATGCAAAACAGTCCTTCCTGGTGAGACCAGACTGTGTTTGTGTATGCAATCTGTCATAATGTTTTCTTTATGAGCCTGTTTGGAAAATACGTTTAGTGCAGGTAATATTATAAATACAATATAAGGACAAAGTGGGAGACAACATATAACAACTGACTATAGTAAAAGCTATTAGTAAAAAAGTTATGAGCTTCAGGCTTTAGAACAAGGTGTGCCAAAAGGTAAGTGTCTACACCCACATTGTTTACTCGTAGTCATGAAGGAAAGGGGCCATTTAAAAGAAGTACTAAAGCTGGGGTAAAAGAATAGTGATAGTAATACTATTAAAAGTATTTTGTTTGAATTATATAGTTTCATCTGCATTCTGATCCGATTTGAGATATTGAGCTTTAAAGATTTTGTTTTCCTTATAGAAAAACTCATCTCTGGAAAGAGTTAAGAGAGAAAAAAGTAACTAAAAAAATTTCCACCTCGAATAATGTTAATAAGTTATTGCATAATAAGAATATGTGAATAACTTTGAATATTTTGTATAACGCAGAAGTTTTGTCTCACGACAAGTTCCAAGTCCCAAGTTCAATTCCCGGCTAAGACAATTCAGGGCTTTCTGTGTAGAGTTTGTGTGTCCTTCCTGTGTATGCATGCATTTACTCCCAGTACTTCAGTTTCCTCCTACAGTCAAAAAACATGCAGTCAGGTTAATTGGAGATACTGACATTGTCACATTTGTCTGAGTGTCTGTTTGTGTCGTTGTTTCTTCAACAGAGGTGTATTTGCCCAGTGTGTCCCACCAAAACATAAATAGAATTGTGTGGAGATAAAACTCGATAATGGATGAATGGATGTCAGATAGAACATTATAATCATGATGATTTGTCAAAATAACTAGGTGTTTGTAACAAGGATACAAATTATACACTCAGAATGCTATGCAAATTATTACAAGTGCAACTTAGACATTCAAATAGACAGGTGAAGTTTGTTCCACCATCAGGGTGCTAATACAATTGCAAAATGACAGAACAAAAGTGTCTTTTTGAATAAAAGGACAGCCTGAGTATGTTAAACATCAGGAAAATGACTAATTTCTTTGGGCAGAAGAGCAAGCACCATATATAGTAATAAACATAAACTGCACAACAAAATTATACCACCTAAATGCTGAGACATGATGGCAGCGCCATTGTATAGGGATGCTGATGAGTGCATTAAATTGACTGATCAGTGCAGAAAATTAATAAACACAGCTAAATAGCACCCTTTGGCTGCTCCCGCTCAGTTGGTTGCCACAGTGGATTGAGGTTCACATCATCAAATTGGCACACATTTCACGCCGGATGCCATTCCTGCCCCGGCCATCCCAAATCTACTGGGCTTGGGACTGGTACAGCAGTGTACAATGAAGTAAATATCTGTGGGACAGATCAATAGTGGCATGTCTTTGGATTGTGGGAAGAAACCGGAGCACCCAGAGGGAACCAGTGTAATTGTAGCTCGCTTTGGATAAAGGTGTTTGCTAAAGACTGAAAATATAAATATAAATGTAAATTCACATATACATTCTAAGAACATACAAACTCTGGACAGAAAGGACCGCTTCTTGCTGTGAGGCGACAACGCTATTTACCACGCCACTCTGTCGGCCATACAATCAGAAAGTGAAATATAAATGGGTACGTCCACTTCACTTTCATTTTGTTCCTTAGATTTTCTAAGAATGATCGGTGTGCCAATTTTCTTAGAACAATTTACACAGAAGGTTGAAAGATTTCTCTTTTTAAAAGAAACATTAAGGTAATTAACCAGATTAGAATGTTGATGGCCTTTTTAACTCTGCACAGAATAAGTCAGTAATTCTGAAGCTGACTACTGGATGTGTATGAGTGTTCGTCAGCCTGTATAATTCTTCCGCCACATGATCATAATTGTCTTTCTCTTTGTCTTTGTTCCATCTGGCTGCTTCCATCTGACAGTTTGACTGCTCGCCTCAGTCCATCTCTCCATAGCCACATCTTCTACAATCTCAGCCCTGCCTCCATCCAGACACACAGACTGGGGGAGTTAAGGAAAGTTTTCTTTACAGGCAAGCCAGTGCTCTCACATGAACAGCTGCTATTTTTCTGACATTTTGATGTCGCTAATTTAAGTCTCCTTGTGCTTGTGGGAATGAGTTGCCTTTGGCATTTTCTTGACTTTTTTCATCTTCTTATCTCTTCAGTGCTCTCAAATTGCAAATTCAGATCTCATGCTTACATTTCTATGATCAATTATTAAAGCCAGGAAATTATACAAATAGATACAGTGGTTAGTCAAACGTAGATGAAGTGAAAAAGAGAAAGGATTAAAGACAGGCACTTTGACTGCAGGTAATACAGTAAAATAATGGATTAATGCATTGTCTTGTCAGTACCAGTGCTTTACTGAGTGGCAGAAATGACTCGCTCAGTGCCAGAACAGCCATCTGCCAGAGTCCTCTGTGAATGCACCAGTGTTAAAAGACCAGACTTTGCCATTAGCAGCATACACACAGGCTGTGTGTTAATGAAAAGCTATGTGCTCTATTATAGTCCTGTTCTGTCTGACTCTTGTGGGGAAAGCCACAATGGATAACTGCATTTTAAGGATGTAGGACAGTTCATAGGAGACTGTGCTTTGATTATGCATGAGTAAAATAGTTGTGTGTGTGTTTGGGGGGGGGGGGGGGTTACATATATTTGAGCATACACACATGCTTACAGTTCAGTTCACTTACTGTAAGGTGTCTGTAAAGGTTATGCGATTTCTTGTCATCATTGACAATCCATTCCCCTTAGCTTTGAAATGACTAACGAACCTCAAGCAATATAAGGCTAATCATAAAATTATGAAACAGCTTATTTCAGCCAAATATAGGTCATGCGCTCAATTTATAATGTTTATGACATGAATATTACTACAGGGTGGCAAAGAGATTAAGTGGCTTCCTGGCACCTCACAGGAAGAAGTGTTGTTTTCGATTCTTGAGACGGCCTGAAAGCTTTCTATGCAGAGTTTGCATGTTCTTCCCACGTGAATTTACTCAGAATACAGAATACGGTTTTCTCCCACAGCCAATTGTCCAATAGATAAGCAGTTTCCCAAAGCAAAATGGATTGGAGAAAGACCTGAGAACCTACTCCATAAATACAGTGCTGTGAAAAAAACATTTATTAATGAAATAATGACCATAATCACTTTCTTCTTTTTAGAGTTACTGGTGATATTTAAAAAATTAAAGTCTACAATTGTTTCCTGATAAACCAGCTAAAGCAGTTTATATAAATGCAGTTACATAGATCGTATCTGGAGCTCGGACAGTACAGTACACAAGTCTCTGATAGGCATTATGCATGTAGTTTTGAATTAGATTTCTCTTCAGGTCTAGCAGGACTAGAGTCGCATCACAGCAAGAAGATCCAGTGTTTGCTTTTTATGTGGATCTGAGCCCTTTGTGTGTGGAGTTTATATGTTCTCTTTTTGTCGGCATGGATTTACTAACACACTCTGCTTTACTTTCACAGTCCAAAAACATACAGGTTAGACGGGCTGGAAAAACAAAATTGTCGATGACTACATTTGATAAAAAAAATTGGGTACTGATGAATATTGTGTAATTAATAAATACAGTATCTGTCATGAATGTAACCAAAGTTAAAATCATAATAAAAAAACAATGCCCCTTCAAGCCCTGGACTTTGTTTCAATATGACTTTAGAAAAAACAGCATTCACCAGAAAATAATACCATTTTATAAAATGTTATGCTCTATAATGGAGTATTAATCTGCCAAGGGTTGTCTGTCTAAGCATACAAGCATTAGTTTCATTTTCTAATTCGATGATGGGTGCTCAGATTGTGCATTTATTTATTTATTTATTATTTAGGTTTAACTCATTTTTGGTTACATGACAGGACAGATAATTATTCATTAAAACAGATATGTAACTTCACAAGTTTAATGTCAAAAACATGTATGGACAATTTTGTACCACCAGTACACCTCAGCTGTATATCTTTGGACTGGGCTAGGAAACCAGATTAACTTTGCTATAATACAGGGTACTAATTCCCTGCAGTATTATCGGCTGGCTGCACGTCTACATACCCACATTAAAAAAAAACTATGTCTGGAGGGAAAGAGACGAGGATGTGCAATGGATGTGCAAATTGACATCTTGTTTACAAATTGAAATCCTCTTACAGCTTTGTTACTGTATTGGACTCAGTAATTCTGAATAAGTTTAGGTAAAACATGAACATAAATAGTAATTTAACCACAACTTTGCTGCCATGAGCTTATTTTCGACTGCTTTTAATAAATTGTCCCACAACAGGAGTGAACCCACAACCCACAGAGGCAGTTTCAACAACCTTTAGAGATTATAGAATTAACCAGATTTTTCCTGAGTGTATCTTTGCATGAGTGGAATATTCCCTCCCCAATTCCAGTCGTATTTGACTGACCATTACTGATCCAGAGTTTCTTGCCAAAATGTTTTTTTTTACAGAATAAGTCATCAAGTGTAGGGCTGTGAATCTATGAGAAGATTTTAAGCTTTCAGTTGACCTAGTGAACTTAGTGAACCTAGTGTGTTTTAACTGTCAAAAGAAAACCAGAACACCTGGAGGAAACCCATGCAGATGTAAGTATGTTTGATGACTTTTTAAGATTTTACAGTGATGGACAAGTCACTGTTTTACTGAGTGAAAAAGTCAATGTCTGTAGTTTAGTGGCCATTAAATCCACCCACCAAACCTCTTACTAAAGATTTTTATCAACTGTTGCACTGCAGACAACAAAACACAACACTTCATGTGGGACTTTTGTTTACCTGTAATTGCACGGCTCTATTTTGAATAAAACAGATGGATGGATTTTTCTCAAACTTGGAGTGTTTATAGGAGCAGTAGAGACCCACACGGAACAACAAAAACACACAAAAAATAAATTATGCATAGTATGTATTCTGTAAAAAAGTAATTGTTAAAGTTATTGTAGAGTGTAAGTGTAGTAAACAACAAAGCACAATGGGCTAAATATCTGTAATTTAGTTAGCAAACAAGTCCTAAATGCATATGTCTTGTCAGACATTGGTATGGGATTAAAGTTTTAGCTTAGGAGCACAAAATGTTTATTATATACTGTTAAATGTATATAGTCTGTCCACTTTCTTACACACCTAAATTTAGTTTATTACTGTTACTTACTATTCTTTGTCAGTGAGAACTCATAAGCAATGTTACCACAGCCACAGGCAAAACACGATGACAGTTTTTATTTGCCTGAAATTACACTAATAGATTTTTTTGTATAATAGTATATTTGCAAGGTTGTTATGACGAGGCAGTGGTGTGTGTCTAAGAACATCTGCTTAGGGTAATGACTAATGAGCTAAGACACACATACATACACACAATGCATCCATGAGTGATGAAGTACTTTGTCACAGATGCTTCCTTCTTACACTAGCATCACTTATCAATATTTTATCATGACTCTGGTCCTCCACCTTAGAGAATTCAGCTGAGTTACAACTATGTAAACTCAGCACATCTCATATAGCTACAATTTATGTCACCATTCATACTCATTTGCGCAGTATCTTCCAAGATCACCTAACTTCAATATGGCATCCTCCCCATTACATCTTTATGTAGTGGTAACTGGCTCAATGGTCTACTATGGATGTACAATGTTTAATTGTATTTTGATCATTGTCATTGGTAGAATCAGTGGTGGACTTTGAAGCCCAAGGCGAATATAGCCACAGGGTCCCCCGTCGAAGAAAAATGTATTCTGTATTTTCCTTTAAATGATAATGGTGTAAAACTATGGCACAGATACTAATAATGTATGCAAAATATGGTCACAATGCTTTCAAAGTATCCTCTAATACCATTATTTTCCAATATGCCAACATTATTCATTTATTTTACCTAACATACCTAAAACACAGTGTCATTTCACATGTAGCTATCAGCATAAAATCAATATTTGCAAAAGGTGACACGTCATATTGTGCATTTTTATATTCTGAGAGCTGCAAGTCACTTCATCTGCAAATCACTTCAGCCAGATAAAATATAACTAAATTAAATGTTATTTTTATTAGTCAAAATATAGTTCTGACTAGTACGAACTAAAATGATAGATATCTGTAGTGTATCAAGTGAGATTCATAGTTTTACTAGTAAAAACTGCATTTCGACTAATCAACACTGATCTCTATAATGTAATTACAGATATTAACATAGACCTTTTAACTAGTAACAACAAATATTACTAAAAATATCATAGATAATTTAATAGTCAAAACTCATATTCATCTTGTTTTATAATTAATTTACAAGTTTTATAGTTAATTGACACGATTAACCTTATCGTGTCTAATTAATATAACTGAAATATCTGATCCAGCATGTAAATTAGGTTATGAATGTCTTGTATTATTATTTTGGGTGCTCAGTAATTATTCACCTGAATTCATTAAATTCATATGAAATTTATACTTTTAAACATTCTCAGGCACAGCTCTATCATATTGCTAGGACAATCATTCTCAGCCCACGTGCTGTTAATTAGGGTTTTCCAAAGCATAGTATTAGGACCCCTTCTCTTTGTCATCTGCACCAGCATTGTCCACTCACTTTTTCTTACCATTGCTATGCTGATGACATCCAGGTGTTTTTGTCATTTCCACATGATGACCAGACATATCCTCATGGATGAAGGAACACCAGCTTCAACTAAATATGATAAGACTGAACTACTGTTTTATTCCACAGCGCATTATGATTAAATCCCAACTGCTATCAGCAGGGACAATGCTACCTTCAAAAAGCTCCAGGAGACTGAACTCTTCAAAAACACTTACTGTCCTATCTTTAGCAAACAAACTATTTCGAACCTTACAACCTGCTTTTGCACTTAATCCTGACGCACTGTTGTACTGTATGCCATGTATTTATAACATATTTTAACTTTTTGCCTTGTATACTTATGCCCTTGTTACTTATGGACCTTATCACTTATAAGGTGCTTTGAATAAAAGCTTCTGCAAAATGTAATGTTTTGTAATGGTACTCAGGTGGCGCAGTGGGAAAGCTAACACACCAGAGTGGACATTTCAAGCTTTTTTCAAAACTCAGCTCAGCTATCCGGCTGGACAGGGTAGGTGCTTGTAGGAATATTGATTGGCTGTTGTTCAAACAGAGGTAAAAGCCTGAAAGGGATGGCTGCCTGACTGATGGTGCCTGTACAGATGGGATGAAAAACATCTGAATGTTACCAAATGAACAGAAAAAAGATACTTGTTTAACATGGTCTGCTAAACTATTATTATTTATTATTACTATGCATATTTATTAAGTCAAAGATTTAACAGTACATCAATATTCAAATGCTAAAAAGATTCAGCATTGCTAGGAAATGAAAACACATACAAAAATTTTAATAGTGAGAGCACAATTTAGTTCTAATTGTATCTAGCTACATAAAAAATATTATCTATTCATTAAGGCAAACCCCCCAAAACAATGTTATTTTTCATCGGTTAGACACAATGATTTGCAAACCCTGTTATTAAATTAGCTTGCACTTATATTTAAAACACAGCATAATGAGTAAAAACACCGGAGCTTTTCTGTTTTTGTGGCAGACACACGAACATAATCCACACAATTAAACTGTGACAAACATCAATCACACAAATGCTGCACTGAAATTTTTAAAGGTACAATTCAGTGTATTTTTTGCGAGTGTTCTGTTCTGTGACAGAGTGATTATAACACATATTACTCACTCACAGTTATTTTATGTGTTAATTGTGTGTTTTACATTTTGTGAATTGTGCTGGGTCAAAATATATGCTATGATAAATGTTTGAAATAGGTTTATGCATTTATAAGCTTATCATTTTGATCGGTGCATTACAGCTAAAGAATGAGGCCATACCTTTTTATTGTTGTCTCTGAAGCAAAAATAACCCTGATGCTTTGATAAGAATGGAGTGTATCACTTACACCTATACTGACAACACTCACACATATTGTCACACATGGAGCCCAGACCTGATCTTTGATTAATTATGGGCATCCAACTGTCAGAAACAGCATCACCCATGAAAGTTTTTGAAGGTTTGACAGTGCAGTGATCAATCACACATATGAGAACACACACACTAGCACTCATGCAAATATGCATACAGACACCGTCAGTTTGGCAACCTGCCATGTGGAGATTGAAGCCAGCCAGCATACAACAATTTAATGAAAATCTGGCATCCACTAGAGCTAGCAAGCAAGGCAGACACACACAAAGTGAATGATGAGGAGATGAAACATGATACTAAAAGATTTTATGAGATCTCTACATTTAATTTCATTAATTGTTAAAATGTATTCTTTTCTTTTCCTTTGTGGTTTTAACAAATTCCTCATTAGATTTTCAGCTAGAAATTCTATTTTGTTCTTTTCCAATATTATCCCTTCCATTTGATCTCGAAAAACCTCCGTCACGTGCTTTTTTTTTCACATACTGAAACAAAAAACACTAATTTATAGCAGCTACAATTTTCTGCTTGTTGGTTACAAATGCACATTACTACAAAAAAACAAAAGTCTTTCTTTTTTCTTTTTATCCAAGCATATTTGATAATTAAGAAAGCCTTGACTTAAATGTACATCTGGGAATAGATACCAGACAAAATAGATCAAAGAGAACATCTTCCTTGGGCAATGTATATAGTAAGGTAAAAGCATCATTTGATAGTCCAGACACAGGGGCCCTCTTCTCATTTAGTTCTAACTGAGAGATAGGGTGAAATGAGTTGAGTGGTTGGTGGCAGCTGACAGCACATCTGGGAGGAGACACTCATTTTCACACTGATTTAGCAGCAGGCCTAATAAGAGTTCAATTAAAACTAGAGTTCTTTTGGGCAAATGTGTGAAATGATTACCCAAGAGTTGGTGGGGTATATTTAGTATCTTTTTATCTTTGATGAGACACATGCCATTGGGCTGCCAGCACAAAAGACACACTTGCCATTGTTGTCAATTTCCCAACAATCAACTTTTTCATCCACTGCTTAATCTTCACTTGTTTATCCAAAAATATGAAACACAAGCAAGACAGTAGTACAAAAATTCAGAATAGATCACTGAAGTTGTGTTGTCATTTTGTAGTCGGCGACATGTTGTTTACATTTTGTGTACAATGTGTACATTTTTTCCCTGAACATCATTGGATTGTGGTTTTTAAATATGCTAAGTGGATTTGATGAGGCAGAAATACCAGGATAACACAATGCAGGTGTATAGTTAAAATTATCAACTGCAACAAGCAGAGACCGGCAACTATAAGTGATTAATGATAAACGAATCATGGGGATTTTTCGAAATTTAAAGCATTTTAATTAATTAATTTTATTCTTAACTATATTTGTTAGATGAATTAAGTGATTACTGTTGCAACCTTGTATTTCCACAGGTGAAGGTTTGAGGGGTAAAGATAAAAAAACAGAGAAGAAAAGTTCAGTAGACCTGTAGACAAAGACCAAGGCCACCACAAAAAAAGTGATTGTTGTGTTGTGTGCTGCATAATTTGTAATAAGTGTTTTACTCATAGATGAAAAGAGTAAACAATATTATTGTAAAAAGCAAAATCACACACTGATGTTAAAATGACAATCAATAAGATGAAAAGAAACAAAACCTCTTTGTTTCCATCAAGGACTTTCGCTAACTTTGTGTCTAGCAGTTACATATTTCTCATCGAGTTTTTGACAAGGCTCATGGGTATAAGCAGTGACAGATTCATTTCTGTTGCCTCTAATTGCTTTCAGCTCTCTACCAGGTCTCTCATTAGTCTACATTTATAGCACAACTACTGTAAACTTCGACAGCTGGCCCCAAACTCTCAGCAGCTTGGTAGATGATGATGCGCTGCCACTCAAGAGGCCATTATGTGCTGTGAGATATTAACTGCCACTGAGATTCATTACTTTTTTATTTTCTTACTATTGTAAATTAAAATTGGTATGGGCTCATATAAAAGTGCATTAAGTATATATTTAAAAATAATAATTAGTTACAGTACAAGAGGCACATATGTTGCCTATTACTTTTTCATCATCAGCCATGTATTAAATATTGCTACATATTTGTAATATTTAGTGTGTATCTTGTGTTCAGACTGAGACTTGGTTTGATATACATGAATACAAACTTGCTTAACTTGCAGACTACATTATTATTGCCCATCAATCTTGCCAGGATGGGCGGCACACATGCTGCAAAGTTTGACTTTGACCATAATTTTATTTCTTAGTATCAACGTTTTCTCATACCAGCATTCTTCTGAGTAATTGGTGCTGCAGCACTCTTGTGACGTCACAAGAAAACAGCTCAGGATACAAGTGGCTTTCAAGTAGATGCACAGAAGAATCCATGCTGGATGCAAGTGGCATCAGCTGCACAGTAGTGAATACAATTGGTGGCCTTCGTGGCAAGTCGAGGCCCCGTCTGTTTCTGTCTCTATTTTGTTCTTAGGGGTTCTCCACTGATTAACAGGCAGAAACTGATTAGCACTCAGAACTACAAGCCTCTGTGGCTCAGGAGCTTTCAAAAACAAAAAACTCTGAGGTGAATGTTAATTTAAAGCCTGATTTAGAATGTCCCACTTGGGTAGTTTACTGAATTGTAAAAAAAAAAAACCTAGCTAACAGAAAGCTGTGTGCAGAACCAACAGTAAATGATTAAAATTTACTTTTATAAAGGCTATTTTATGGCCTTTAAATCTGCAGCCTGTTCTGTAATCGTCTATCACATAACATGGTTTAAACATGGTAAGGGTAAACTTCAACAATTCCTGAAATTTATTGATACGTTTAGCACAGTCAAACAGGCTTGCATCTCAAACCAACCACCAGTCAGGTGCATGTATGACGAGTAAAAATAAAAAAATAGAGAGAACACTTAGCATAGATATTTATCACTTTACTAATGACACAAAATAATAAACAATAGGAATTATATTAAAAACAATATAAAAAAATAAAAATATAACAACAATGACCTGGGAAAATAAAGGTCACACTTGATAAGATAATGAATTATATAAAAGGCAAAATCTAATCTAGTCTAAACAAAACAGATTCCTAGACTAAGCTAGACTAATCTGACCTGAATAAAATAAATTATGTAAAACTGAAATGCTAACAACTAGGTTTAAGCTTTCACCAGGAAATGCTAGGCTAATGATACAATACATACTAGAACTAGAACAAACAAAGCAAAGCTTTCACCAGGACAGGAAATGATTGGAACCTGAATAAGCAGACATGCATTGAACTTATTCATATTTATATTTATAGTCATTTTTATAGTCATATAAAGTAATCAAGACCAAGATGGGGACATCTGGCCATCAAAACACTGATTGATAACATTGAATACTCATCATTATTCCTACTAGGAAGCCACACCTTAGCATACAGTTACAGGTTTGGATGAGGAATGAAGCCTGAATTTGAACGATTCAGCATTTCCACTAGAAAAAAAGAGGTCTCAGAGAGCAGAATATCAGGCTATCTGGCACCGCAGAATTCTTGTTTATTTCACAGCGAACCCTGTTGCCACATGTAGGCGTGTCGAAGCTGTAGAAGTTTCTGGGCTTTTAAATGTAATCTTCTAGCGTTTGCACTGAACTTTTAAGGTTTCAGTAAAAGGTGATTTTTTACCAGGTATAACAGTGAGAAACATCTACGCCTGCTAACCAACTAATAGCCAAATATTTCAGCATCTGTTCCAATAAAGCAATTGCTTACAGATTCATGGTGCTCCAACATATTGGTATTTTTTACTTCCATTGTTTGAGGTGGTAGGGTGACTGAATGGACATTGTTGGATTAGATGATTATGGGTTTAAATCTCAGGTAGTGCTGTTTTTTTCTAATCAAAGGGTCATTAACATTAAATATTGCCCCTATGTACAAATGCTTTTAATTAATTATTGATGGATGATTTATTATTATAAACATTCTATAAAAATTGTTAGACTGCTTGTGAATTTTTAGGATTATGATCCAATTTAATGGTCCATGCTTGAAAGCAAGCATAACTTTGGTACAACAGCACCTTTTTAATGATATATTTTACTTGCTTTACATAACTATTAATTTGCACTGGATTGAGAATCTTAATTTAAGTTTTTGTAATTGTAGGGAAAAATAAAATGTATTTTTATATAGGCAGAGGTTGATTGTTAGGGCCTGGAGACATTCAATCAAAAACAGTTTTAGTGAGCATTTGCTTGCTGTCTGGTACCATCTGGGTCCTGCTATCCTGTTTTCTTACTTACTTTTCCAAGGACAGAAAGGAGGAAATTGATGCTAAGTGAAAATATAACATGGACGTGACAAAGGGAACACTATTAATTAAAATGTTTGCCCAGAAAATAATCTCCAGAGTAGCCATGTTAATTATGACTAATTCTTGCAAAGGTAGAGCATACAAAAGTGCTCATCAGAATGCACATGGGGGTGTGTTCGCCATGGAAACGGGGACAGTAGCTTTTCGGCTTTGTTCCTCATTGATGTCATTTGTTTGGACGCTCGGCGAGTTGACTTTGTTGTTAATTGGGTCATTGCCTTTGCTGTTGCACACTGACTTTTAGACCCCTGTGACAATCTAGCTGTGATCAAGTACACATCAGCACCTGCACATCAAGAAAGCATTCACACATGCATAGATATTGGCACGTACATATGCATGTTGCCTCAGCAGGTGAGGGATTATAAGATTTCAAAGAGTCATGTTCCAACCTCACCATCAGAAATGTGATTACCAAGGCAAACAGATAACTGTGAATATTAATATGTAAGCTGGTTTGTATATGTATCAGATGTACCAGCACTAATATAATGTGTGGTTTTAAGTTCTTTGATGTCAGGAGTTCTAGGCTTGCCTTAGATCTTGCCTCCTCATCTCTGCAAAGCCGTTTTACACTCTGTGCTCACATTCTTTGCCTGTATAAAGTCCCCCACAAAATAATTACCACATTGATAAGCTCTTTACATGAAAAGAATGTAAAGATATTCTGACAATGTTTTTGTTAAATGTAATATTGGCTTACATCATTAACCGCCACAGTAATTAAGTGACAGTGTAGATCTCAAAATAGTTGTCAATGAAAATGGGATTCAGTCTTTTAAATCAACTAGCAGAAGCTCCACGTCCAGACCTGCCCACAGCTCCTTTTACCCCTAGAGATGTTCAGCGGCTAGAGGCAGGACAACATCTTGGCATTATTTCAATGACCTGTGCAAAACATCATTGCAATGTAAAAAAAACAAAAGAAAAAATAAGAGAAAAGCTATGACAGAGAACGGACTATTTAAAATTATTTTAAAGATTATTAGGGTAAAATGTATATTGAAAACTACTTAATAAAAATATTAAAGCTCAACTCAGTGATTCAGTGTTTGGCCATGCCCTGATGGTCCATCATTATCCCAAACAGAACACTGACATTTTACACTACAGTTTGAATGCACTATGATACACTAAACAGTGTTCGGGTGCGCAATTTGATATACACCTGAACTCACAGATTTACAGATTTTTTTGTTATATTATTAAGTTATATATTGTTTTAATGTTTTTTTGTAGTTTTACTTTATTTTGATGCACATTGTATAGTTGGAAGGCAAAATAATGACCAAACTGTATTTTGGAGTAATTTGTCTTTCTAAATATATTTAGAAATATTAAATAATTCTTAAATGCTAGACAGATTTAAGTTTGTCACCTTTAGTCACTTTCTGTGGAATTGGTTTTATTAACTCATGGGCTTGTACCAGGTTTTCTGTTTCAATCTCATCACCTAAAACAAAATGAACATGAATGATAAGACTGTCCTACGGCGAGTAAATTAAGATGTGTATATGATACACTGCAGTGAAGTCACCAGTTGTAGTGAATTATACTGACAAAGGTTTCAGATGGCACAAAATAAATTCTACATTAATGATTTTGACTAGTTTTTTTCCCTTCAAGATTGTCATAAGAAATCCCAAGAACTTACACATACGACCTTAAGTGTATGAGCAAATTAGAATCCAAGATATGTGTTCCAGTGTTTAGAACAAGACTGATCTTGTTTGTTACATTATCCACATAGGTGTACATAAAAACATACATTTTGATAAGTCTCACAGCTCACGTCTGAAACATTGTAGAAATGATTCACTGCTGCACAAATTTAATTTATATCATTCTCTGTATCCTATTAGTCATAAACAGAAGAACAGAACCACGCTGAATAATTTTGATTTTTAGATGTTCCAGCTAATTATGTTGTTTGGAGGCAGACTGCTAGCAGCAGGGCATCATTTTAATTTGTATTCTCTAAAAACCCCATTAAAATGAAGCCAACCAAAAAGTTAGCCATGTTTGCAAATCAGTTTTTGCCTAAAACAAACTTATGCAAAATAATTAAATGGAAAATGGGTCAGATTTATATTTACATTGAAACTTTTTATTTAAAAATGCAGTTGGCATCCAAGCTTTAATTAACAACAAAAGGAAATAAAAATATTTGAGTTCTTCACAATATAGATTTAAAGTATTCATTCTTTTGTTTGCAAATGCTTCTTTGTTAAACTGACATGTACAGTAATACACAGTCGGATATTTGATTAAATGTGCATCTCGCATAATATATGGGTAATAAAAAAATTGGATAGAATATGGATACAAAATGAATCTGATAATCAAATGCATAGTGAATAAAAAACACCCCCATTCTGTAATACTGATCTTTTTCAAAAAACTGAATCTTGACCAAAGAATAATAATAAAAAAAAGCTATCAAACTTTTTTTTTACTTAAAAGCTGTGTCTGACAAGGTATGGGGCATCCACAACAACTCCCGAATGCACACCTTAAGATGTGTTTGCAGTTAGAGTGGTATAAAAAACACCTGAAACACACATCTTTGGTGTTAAAACATCTTTCAAGTGTTGTGAGAAGAAATTGAAACATTACAGATTGCAAATGATTTACCCTCCAAAGGTTTTTTTTTTTTTTTGCTTTCGAGTTTTGCTGCCATGAAATGTAGGAACAGATTCATCATGATAAATTGACAAACAAAATATATTGTTTTCAGTGTAACTGAAGTAGATTGCCAGAATAGCTATTAAAGATAAAGAAGCTTTTATGATTAATACCCACGGGGTATTACATACTATTAGGTGTAATACAGAAATTTGTGTGAATAAAAAAAGAACACACAAATAGTTAAAAACCATAAAATAACAATGAAATGCAATTACTAGTATACAGCAGCATGGCAGTCAATAGAGCAAAATAAAACAATAAATATTCTGTATGTAAAAATATTCATATGTATGTAGAATATAATGTACACTGCGAGAAGGGGGGATTTATGTGTGCATGTATACACAGTTTTTCTTACATTCTTACAGCTCAACATTCTGGCAATCAAAATCTTGCTTACGTTCATTCTTCTGCATGTCTACTCCACATGCTAATGTGATGATTTTGTTCTATGAATAATAAATAATGAATGACAGAACAATAATAAATGATAAATGGTCCTCATGTTTCATATGATTCACATTGTTTTAATCACATCAAGTTTTAATGTATAAAATGTGCTGGTTCTGAGGTTTATATATGTTATTTTTTATTCACTCTCACATTGTTCCTCATATGCATTGATATTTATAAAAGAAATGTAAAGATTACCTTGTAAAGATGTTTTGTTTAAATATTTGCCTTTGGAATAAGCTGATAAATAGATTTACTTAATTAATTTAATTAGTTAGTTTAATAGTTAGTAAATAAATAAGTTAATTTGGCACCTCACCCTTTATGTATAAAAGACATAATTACCTATGTTATTGCTAGACTGCCACACTATTGCCACTGCATGATTAGACAGACATCCACTCTTAGAAAAATAACACTGTTGCCATTTTTGTCTAGTTTATTCATGATATGCTTAATTCTCCCACATTTACACACTTATATTGATATTCATGTTCATCTGTGCAACTGGTTTGTCCAGATAGTGATGTACGAGCAATCAAAGCTTCTTAGTCTTAAACATTAAATACAGCCCCAACCCACACATTTAACTTTTTCTCAGAAATGATATTTGTACTGGGGGTAAATTAGTGCTCATTCAGACAACCAACAATTGTAGTTGTCTTTAATTAGATATATGAGAGTACTGATGCATGCTGTCAAAAACTGAAAACAGAGGAGAATTTGATGATTTGAGATCTGTCTTTATGTTTGAAGAACATATTTTAACACTCAAAGCTCTCTTTGAATCTACAAAGTAAAAATATTGTAGGATATGACTATTAGCAGGGTTCTGCCTGTGCATCGCAATACCTGGTTTGTCCTATTAACCCTTACTTTCACCATTTTCTGAAATTTTCTTTAATTTCTCATTTTATTATATATTGTAGTTATTTCTTTAGTTTGGCCTACCAACATTCTTGATTGTTTCATTTGTAACATTGTTTCCATAAAGTAAGCTGCACCATTATTCCAACATGATTAAGCCTTCCGCAAATAAACTAAAAGTGAACAGATTCACTTTTAGTTTATTGTGAAACAGAAATTGTGTAAAGTGAACAGATTCACTTTTAGTTTATTCAGATGAAGAGCTACACCTGGCAAGATCAGTGGAATAAACCTCACCTGTGGTATATTGTTGCAGTGAAAAACATACAGTATATGAGTTTCAAATTAATAAAAAAGAGTGAAACTACTCTAAATTGCAACGTGGGTGGGTCTGTGAGTGATTTAGTTAGTGATGGATAAAGTGGAGTGAATCATCACCTGATTCGAAGGTTGTCATTCCAATGCATTACAATCTACAAGTCTTCTCGGGTGTTTGGATACCAAGTTTTGCCATCCAAGTGCTCGAAAAGATTGTATTTGTCTACTAATGTAGGTCTCATAGGCTTGGCAAAAA
This sequence comes from Hoplisoma paleatum, assembly GCA_028565875.1. NCBI lineage: Eukaryota > Metazoa > Chordata > Actinopteri > Siluriformes > Callichthyidae > Hoplisoma > Hoplisoma paleatum. The sequence goes on along the minus strand of JAOTRQ010000009.1, from coordinate 2,170,858 downwards.
AGCACAGACTCCTGAACTACTCAGACTATTGGTCTGCAATGATGGCTGCTCTTTGGTCATAATATTAAATGATTGGAATGAATGCTAAGTTCCTTCAAGTTATCAACTGATAAACTCTATTAAATGTAATGACAACAGTGAATCAGGTAAGATCGTTTAATTATTGGGAAATTGAATGTAAAATCTAGAGTAAAGTGCAGTGCAATTTGGTTATTTGAGCACAATATCCAGCAGTAAGTAAAGAAACACCTTGATGAGGTACAGACAGTGCACATGATCTGGCTTTAAAGAGGGGGAGCCACACCCAATCATGGTCCTTCTGATAGGAGAGAGGCATGACATTCTCAGTACAGTAGCAACAGAGCTGCTCTTCCTTACATGGTGCACCAAATACTACCTTATTCATAGTCTTCCCCGAATGTAATACTATAATCCAGATTTTACCTACACCCCTACCCCACCAAATGGAATAACACACATAGAGCTGCACACTATCAGCACTCATAACACACAGCTGCAAACAGTTTTGAGACGTTGTGTAACCACATCTATCTCTCTCATTCAAACAAATACAAACTAATTTGTATTACCAACATTATTGCTTTTATTGCTACTTTATGCACTTTTCTTACTTAAAGATTTATAATTATTTATTTATTTTAGTAATACTGAACTTTGGCAATTTTATTGCCCTTTTGCCATGCCAATAAAGCTTCTTTTGAGTTTGAATTACATTACACTTACATTATACTATACAGTCTAAGCAATTGAGAATTAAGGCAACATAGTGCAGATTGATACATTTAAAGCAATAGAATTAATAGTAGATGTGTGTTTTTGAGTTGTGTGCAATTTGCGTCCTGTGTTTGTCTCTTATCCTCATGTGTGTATATGAAAGTCTGTGATTTATGTATATGTGAAGCATGACACTGACGAATTGTTGTATAATGGTGGTTGCCTTGAATCATGTTGGATAGACGAAGCACCTGGTCACTTGGCTACTGTGTTGTTCTGCTCCTCGAAACGGGCATCGAAGTCGTTCAGCACATCTGGAAGGGAGGCGTCACAGTCACAGATGTGTCGTCATTCTGTAGTTGGTGATGGCCGGGATGCACTGCCACATGCACAGTGTGTCACAGCTGGATTTTTTGGCTATAAATGCTCTTTGTTTTTTTAATATTGGCCTGGACAACTTGGCCCTCGCTGTTCGGTCACCTGCTCTGAGAGTGGAATCTCGGGCCGTCAGCAGTGCAGTGACCACTACAACATTATATAGTAGATAGAATAAAATGATCATAAGGAAAATAATTGTACACCAGTCATAACCAAAATATCAAGTCTATTGCTGTGCTATAGTCACTCTAATGTCACACTTATTTCCCCTTACTCATGGGGCGGGCACAGCCAATCAAGGCCATTGTTCTGAGGCGAACACATGCATGCCACTCGTAGCTCATTTTTAGAAAGGCATGCTTGGCTGGAAATTCCAGCCAATCGATCTAAACTCCAACAGAAAGTTGCAACAGGTTGATTACAACCACACATTCACAGAATGGTCAAATTATTGTATATTTAGGCTTTTGGGAAGGATTATTGATCATACACAGGGCAAAATGCTCATACAAATATGGTTATTAGCGTACAGCTGGCAACCCTGCATATAATCCATTTGTTTAAACAGTAAATATCTGTTTTTCAGAATAACTATATAATGTTGTGATTAGCTGTTAAATTACAAACAGAACTGATTTTATAGTAGACAGCAGTTTTATTTTAAGATTTACAGGACGATATTGTTGACAAACGGCTGTTATTTTACAGCACTTTCTTAGTGTGGGTATCCATCACTTCCATCATTTATCCAACAAAAATAATAAAAACCTCTAAGATATATTCCCAGGAAAAAAAAATCAAGAAACAATGGTAGGTCTTGTATGGCCAGCAATTATGTAATTTCATCAAACATTTGTGGATGGAAAGGTACCAAAGTTTAGTGGTCCAGAGTTCCACTGAAATTGTCAAATGGACAGAGTTGCGTTACTGTTTCTAAAAAGTGTTACTAAGTATTACATTCTAAGTAGTGGTGGGACTCGATTAAAAATTTTAATCGAGTTAATTACAGGGTCTGTAATTAATTAATCGCAATTAATCGCAA
>JAOTRQ010000009.1:2142354-2158714 GCA_028565875.1 Hoplisoma paleatum | reverse complement strand
GTAGTGACGTTCACTATCCGAAATTTTGATTGTTATCCGGAGCAAATTTTTAGCGAAATGGTTGGTTGTTATCCGAAATGGACGCTATCGGGGGCGTTCGTTAAACGAGGTTCCACTGTACTGCATATGTATTATCGTTCTTTGTATTACCACCACAGTAGAGTGTTTGGACACAACCCAGACAACGGAACCACTTCTCCATTGTGTCACCCTCTATATATTGCATTCGATAAGGATTAAAAACTAAATACTGATTTTAAATCCTGTATGCATTTAATTTGTCTGGTCGTTTTTTCTGCATGCAGATGTATGAAGAAAATGAGCATGAGGTGGGTTGGGAATGAGGTGGGAATCATCCTGAAGAATAAATTCAGACAGCATCAGCCCACTTGAGGTGGAAATTATGAGCTGCAGGTGTTGCATGCGCTCACGGAGAACATCACCGCCTCAGGGAATGAAAACAGCAGAAGTCACAGAAATCGGTGTGAGGATTTTCTGTTATACATATGATACCGATAAAAGATACTTTTAATAAAAGATGTTTTCAGAAGTTGAATGTGGATCCTGCTGGAGAGAAATATTAAAGCAGTGGGGGGGGGGGGTCGGGGATTCTTAAAAAGTTTGTGGGGTGAGAAAGAAAAAAAAGACAGTATGTGATTTTGCATTGGATGCACTTGGTTGAATCTTACTGGGATATGTCTCTGATAGTAAGTAGTTCAGTAATAGTAGCAATTTCACAGATTGGAATAGGACTGAATAAAGAATGGACATGAAAATAGGAAAGTTTATCTTCATCTTGACCAAAAAGCGCTGTACCAACACCTGCCTTCTGACACGTTGAAGCAGTTTGCTTTTTCTTTACCTGAACAAGGTGCGCTTATATAAAAGATCTGCATTTTGCAAAAATAAAGTCACTTTCCACTCTCCATTATCCCTTGTCTACATGCAGGCACCATTTATCAGCCAGCAGAAGAAACAGCTACAGATAAGGCTTATCTCTTCCCTAATGTATCACTGGTTGATTAAATGCTGTACAAATATGATAATTTATATTCAATAAGATTTTATGTTTAAAACATATTAAATCAGGAATTGTACCTCAACGGTCAGATATCAAAAATGTATTTACATTTTATGGAAAATCTTTTTAGTTTATACTTGTTAATACTAATTTACTTTTTACCTTCCGCAGTAGCAGGTGGAGAAAAGGTTCATTTCATATTCAGGATGGCATATTTGGGGCAACGTTTCTTTTGCTTTGCACTTTTTTCCCCCTAGACAACTGTAAACACAAGCTAATTTGCAGGCTGTCTGCATGGTAGTGTCAGCTTCCATTTGGTTTGCAATTTGCTGTTGTGTTTTCATTTTTCGTTATTCCGCTTCATGAACTTTTCATGCTTCAGGAATCGTTTTCTTTATTACTGTTGTTTTACCACTTTTGTTCATGCATTATTATCTGAATTTTGTGGATTTTTGCTTTATATCACCTGCTTTAACTTTTTATATGCGCTGAAAGTCCTGGATAAAAAAGGAGAGCTGGAATTTGCTCTTTAAAACAATGTAAATCGAACACAGTAAATATCTTAATCTAATGGTGATAAAGCTAATGTAGAAGAGACGGAGATAAAATTGTATATTTGTCATAAACATTTATTTATATGCATCAAGTCACTTCATGCATTTCAATTTACAAATGCACAGTATTTGTCTATAAAAAGTCTTTATTTTTATTAAACTTATTTATTAAACTTTTATTAAATTTTATTTATATAGCGCTTTTTCCAATAGATATGAAAGTCTTCACTGAATGGCGTTCAAAGGTCAGTGCAATGCCAGTTTATCAAAGGACATATCACACTATTTAGAATGCACTTTTCACCAGTGTACTTTAGATAAAAAAATATTTTAATTTCTTTACACACATTCAACCCAATCTGTGCAGTGAAACACATTTACACACTAGGGGGTAGCAGTGAGCAGACATCCCTTTAATACATTGGTGCCTTGCTATGGGCACTTCAGTCGAAACCTGTTGATCAGTTCTCAGACCACCAGGATACCACTGCCCCCAAATGGCACACACTTAACCCATAAACAGCCAAATTTTGTTTTAAATATTGTTTCAGCATTTTTAAAATCTATCTAAATATAAATAGAATAGGTTGTGAATGTGTTAAAATATGGTGATTATAGCAAAGCTGAAAGCTTCATCATGGTCAGGACGTGTAAACACAAGCCAAAGAAAAATCTGGATTCCTTCTAAAAAGCAGGAATACATCCTTTTATAAAAGAAAAACAAAATTCATTTTTCTTAAGAGGTTCTCAAATAACATTTCTGAAAACATCCTCTCTGGTTTCTGCACAAAGCAGCCAATCATCAAGTTTAAAATGCACAACCCCCACACCTGCAGGGATGTAAGTGCCATAGGAGGGGACAAACTAAATTACAAGAAAAAGGAGTGGTTTGGTGTTTCCAAAATGCAAATCTTCAAAAATAAAATATTTTTGGTGACACAAAAGAGAGATAAAATGTACATAATTATAATACATTTTGTACATTAGAATTACTATTAAGCCATCAGTTATTCGAAGCATTAAAAGGCATGCATATGAGTGGATGACGGGTGTGACACCCAATAATTATCAGTGGTGAATGTTTCACACAGTGTTGTCAGGAAGGGCTTTAGATACACAAATACACTGACACTAAAAACAAATAGGTGAATATAAACTGTACATAATGCTAAATCTTCATATAAATCTGTACATAATGCTAAATGCTGTCTTCATTTTGTGATGGTTGGCTGCACAAATGTGTCAGCGTTCTCCAGTGCCCTCTGTTCTGGACAGCTGTAACAGACTAGCCCAGATACTGCAATCCATCTTGTAATGTTGTCAATCCCACTTATTTTTGACCTTTCTCATCTAAATCTTTCTAAAAATCCTGTTTTTCCCCCTGAGTGTATTCTAAATTTGAGTAGGTGGGGTTGGGGCAAAGGTTGATGCAGGACATTTAATTTTTTTCCTTAATGTTACAGAGCTTTATTACAGAAATGGCACCTCCAGGTGATATAACACATCCTACATTTATTTGTCGAAAAATAATAAAATACATCAGAATAAATTATGGCTAAAATAGTGTTTAATCTAGTTAATCTAAGTGCAGATAATCACTGGTCAGGCATAGCACTCCTAGTCCCCATGATGTTTTCGAAACAATCACATAACCGAGTATACACTGTGTGTTCCCTTTTTATAACAGAAATTCATTTGCTCTTTAATATATCCCACCTACTGCAAGATAATACTTTCGATTCTAGCGCATTTTATAAACCCAAGATCGCTTTACAATACAGTAATTAATAATACTATAAGAAATGAGAAGAAAAGTAGAGTTTGTAATTGCATTTTAAATGTCAAATCAGAGGCATCACACAAAGACAGTCGGTGCAACACTGAATGACCTGCCACATGTATATTTTAAGTTAAATTGTGGAACTGCTAGGATCCAAGTGCCTGAGAATCTAAGTGTACAGGAAGGAATGAACGGTTGGATGTGTTCCTTAAGGTAGGAGGGTATGATGATGATGATGAAATAATCAGTATTATTTATCGTATCTGCTAGTGGTAAAAATGTTATCCTGTTTGGTAGTAGACTTTAACAACTTTAGTCAGTTTTTACTCATCTGTGGTTTATTGTATTTAAGTAGATCAGTCTGGGCATAAGCATTTAATTCTTAAAATAGTTTTTTTCCTGTAAAAGCTTTTGATGCCATTAGTTGGCGAAGACAATAAACATTGAGGCCTCAGGCTCCCATTATAATCATTTTAAACCCTTTTTGTTCTGTGTAGCACATTGGCATAGTGGATATCAGGATTGTGGGAGGTCAAGACACTTTCTGTTTGCATGTTCTGTTAGCAAAGTCATTGGCCAGTCAATTCCACTGGAATTCCAGTGGCACACAAAACCAACTCATGGGCCGCCATTAACTTACATAACTTAATATATTATGATAATTCAACTAACTAGCACGAATGCTATTCTAAAGGATGTTTGTGCAGCTTGTGGTGATTTAAGTTGTATTTCCTTCTGAACAAAATATGTAAGGCCTTTATGTAGTTTTGATGTTTGATGACAACCTGCAAAATTTTGGCAAATTTACTTAACCTGGAGTGATATTTTAATAAAGCGTAAAATATGAGCTAAAAATATTATTTGATCATGAGAGGTCTTCGTTTACAACATAGAGCTTAAAAACTTGCTTCAATAAGATTAGTTAATTGGAGAAATAGTGATCATTCTTCTATTTGCTGCAACTTTTCTGATAGAACTGAGCATGCTCAGTAGAAACCAATCAAATTCAAGGTTGAACCTATTTATGTATATTTAGTTAAATTGTTTTGTTTAATTTTAGTTGGATTCATTAATTTTACTTTTCAATTTCTAACTTATTTTAATCAAGTTGGAATCATATAACTACATTTTATTCAACCAAATCACAATATATCAGGTAAACGGATATTTACTTGAATACTTATATGAAATTGATTGAAAAAGAATGGTGTGTTGCACATAGAACATGAACTTGCACATAGTCTGTTTGGAATGATCTTGTTCAAATTACTGATAGAGCAAAGATCACTAAATGAGCAATAAAACGTTATTTTGTTGTATTTATCCACCACACCATATAGGCCGGTCTGCGAAAATATTGCCCGGCATTAAACCGGTCCGTGGCACAAAAGAAAGTGTGGGACCGCTGCCATAAATGATTAAGTGGATGTTTATATTTTATTTGTTTTATGCTTAATGGTGGTGTTTTATTACTATTCTTTCAGCATAGTCAAGAGAAGAAAGTTTTCTTGTTTTAAAATTATTGCTTCTCCATTGTACGATCGAATAAAGGCCCCTCCAAACCAAACTCCTGGACTGAATTTCAACCCCAGCCATCCACTGTATATACTCCAGGTTATGTAGTGGACAACCCTGGTTCAAATTCTATGCAGCTCGAACACTGCAACCCCTATCGAGAGACTGGATCAATTGTTTGTCGATTCAGTTTTGGTTCATCTTTTTTTTTTGTATTTTGTTCAAAAATGTTTAGAACAAAAATAGTTCTGAATAGACATACATTTTGAGTTATAATGTATTTGCAACTCTTTGTCCTCATTACCAAATAATAGCACAATTTCGGTCACTTTGTATAAAATTGTTTAGATTACATGCATGTCATGGTGACTGCAGATCCAGATATTTAGAACACTCACAATTTGAACCTTCGGCATATACTTAAAAGAATACTCACACACAAAAAATATATTTAATATATAAAAAAGAAAAAAGTTTCAAATATAGAAATGTTTAATGATTGAGCTCTAAATTATTGTATTTACTGTTACTAGATATTTTACTTCGCTTTTGCCTCGCAAATGTTTAAAGAATCGTAAGTATTAGTATGAAGTAATGATTTTTTTCAATTACTGTGTATGAAAGGTGGTATACAAATAAACTTGCATTGCTTAAAAAGCAATAAAAGAATTTAATGGGCTAGAAAACATTAAAAGTGAACTTGCATTAGATTTGTCATTTTAAAGTGAGAAATAAAAGAGCTTGCATTTGAATGTAACATGATCATGTCTACAAAGAAAACTAGTTATGTTTGTTTTCTTTACACTGCTAAGAATTGAAAGAAGAACTTTTTTCAAATAAATCTAGAATGGAAATGGAGAGCCAGGCGCCAGAGTGGGTCCAAACTCAGCAGGGACCTCCCACCCTGAGGCTCTGTTCTAACACTCCTCCGATGACAAAATTGGGAGATCTCATCATTTTGGCATGGAAGAAGAGCCATCACTGAACAAAGAGCGGGGGCTGGTTTAGCGTGACTCCCCATGGAGTAACTCCATAGTGCCTTGAGCCATGTTGGGTGAAGCTAAATCTGGCAACCCGCATGAAATTTGGCACCTAGCAAAACCTATCAAAGACACAATCTGCACTAAATCAGCAATGTCTAAAACCCCAGAATTAAGATTGAAAGACACAAAGCAAAATGATTGACACACACTTTCAAATAGTGAGTAAAAATGTAGCAGAAATATTAGATATTAAAGTAATTACCCACCCATCGATCTTTCAATCATACACACACACTTCCCAATGTTACTTGAATCAAATAGATTATAGGCAAGTTTCCTGGAAGTATTCAATTATTTAAGTATTCAATTAATTAGTTATTTAAAAGTGCTGAATAAATAAAAAGTTAAAGTACACAAATGTCACTTGTGAGAGAACTTATGAGCATGAATACTTATTTGGTTAACTATATAACTATTGTTGATTGTCAATTAAACTTTAAGTTACAAGTTTTTATTGACTCTTGGAAAAGGTAATTTTTGCAACAAAAAACCCCCACAAGATTCCCAGTTTCAATGTCTGCTTAACAGAAGGTGGCTACTACAAGATTTAGAATGATGAGTCTTTCTGGTCTGTTTGTATGCAGCTTTATAAACACAAGAGTGATGCAGATTGTTTTATGACTCATTTATCACAATAACAGAACTAAAACTATCTGCAATTTGGTGTTGGTATCTGGCCTATTTTTGCAGCAATTTGTTGATAGTGTCCTTTTTTGTAGCAAACCTAAAAGTACATTTGGAGTGCACAGAGGTGGCAGAAGTACACATGAGTCGTGGCAGTGATTGTTTGCATGTCTGTGTAGCCACACACACACTTGCTCATGCACAAGAAAAATCTGAATAAATAAAAAGATCAAAAACAAACACTCAATATATTGATTATAAGTTTAAACATTTAAGTGACAAAAATACTTAAAAAGTACATGTATTCGTAACTTTCACCTCTAAGACCACACCGGTGCAAAGAGTCTGAATTCCCTGGTTGAAAACTCAGTATTGCCACCAGTCAGCTAGGCGCCACTGACTGCGACCAGCCACTAGGATGCACAAGTCAGACAATTGCCAGCACCAAGCCAGGATAAATAAGACAGTAGATTCCATTAAAAAAACATTCCAAACAGTCTGGACCCTGATCTGCTAAGGTGACACCTAGTATACTTTTATAGAAACATTTAAAATCTGTACAGCACAGTATTGGCAGTGATGGCTAAAGTACTGTGCTAGCCACTAACACCAAGTTTTAGCAAGGCGCTTAATCCTTAATTGCTCAAAATTATGTATCGTCATCAAAAGTTTGAACCTCACAATGTTGTGATGTAATGTTTATTGAAGCATGAGATAGAGACTGTCAGCACGATGACATCTCAGCAGAAACAATAAACTAAAAATGACGGGTGGGGGGAGCACCATAGGAAAATGCTGGCCAAAGTATTTTGGAAGTTTAAAAAAATGAGAATATAGAAGTAAACATAAAAATAGTCATTGCCTGAGCAGAAAGGACAAAAGAAGTTAAGAGAACGAACAGAGAAGAGATGAGACAGTAGTCTTCAATAACACAGTAGAAGCAATCCCAGAATAAATTACAACTCATCCCATAGGATTATTCATGTAATTATTTGAATGAAGGATTTCATTAGGATGTGCAGAAGTGTGGAAGAGTGAGATGACCGCATGAAGGAGAGAATACGGTTTTGTCCATATAAATTAGGTTTTGGATATTTTCAGTACATTATATGAAATTCCGATTCTTTTAATTACAACAAAGCAGGGCTCAATAAAGTTTCATTACGTCTGTCTCACATGGGGAAATATGAGAAATTCATAAAATAAGGAAGCTATAAGAGACACCAGCTGCTCCCGAATTTGGCACAGCAGATCGTGGTCTACATTATTATTTAAGAATTATTTTAATGATGGATGATCATCCTGACACGTCCTCCTATTTATCTGGGCTGAAGACTTGCACCAAAATGCATTAGTTAGTGTATTATAGTCATGTGCAGAGACTGACATATAATCCTGTTACACCGCCAGGTACCAATTAGCTGACGTTACCTTGGGTAGATCTTAGATCTTGGGTAGATGACTTACCAGTTTTATATTAATGTAATTCAGCAAACACAGCAAAATGATTGTTTTAGAAATCCTGAAACGCTAAGTTGGATTGAACTTATGGGCCAATGCACAATCTGAATCCTCATTATTGATTTGGCATCATTTTAATATTGGATTCCCGTGCTTATGGCAACCCTGTAAGCTTGGGATGGGGACTACAATGCACTGTTTTGTACATCCTAGTGACTATCGTGCCAGCCAGCATACCGGTGGCAGCACAAAGTATTCAAACCAAGCCTAACCAAAATGTGTGAACTGTACAGCCATCTGAACAACTCAAATGCCATGTGTGTGAACTTGGCATAACACATGCATCATCAGAACCAGTCACAGCCAGGTTTTGTTTCACCATACGTTAACCAATAAGAATATTATCATAAAGAATGTTTTTATCTTATCTAACTCTCATAATTATCATAAAGAATGTTTCTTTCTTATCTAACTCTCTTGTCTATAGTTGTTAATCCTCATAAATCTCAGTGTCACCAGAATTATTAAGTGCAGGATGCAATTCCATTGTCTCAAGAAATAGCCAATCATGTCTGTTTGTCGACATCCGACTGGCAGAGAGCTTGTAGATAACCTGCTGGCAAATTACCCACAATTCCAGAGGTAGTAGCCTATCTTAATTTCACTCCAGCACCACCAACATTTCTATTACAGTGATACAGAATTCAAGTAAAAACAAACACATAAAAATATGCATTAAACAACACACATGTATTTAATCCTATGTGTATGTAGTCTTTAATGAATTGTGAGTGGAGCACCGTTCTGTGCATATAAGTAACTTTAGGAACACAATTTGTGTATACATGTGCTTCATTAAAATGATAATGTGAATGATTTTTGAATGCATTTACACAGAAAATCAAAACTGACACTTATTCCTGCAGTGTAAAAATAACCATATGCTCACTGTCTTACTTTTTTACATGCTTATTTCCTCTCCGCTCTACTGGTGAATTACATAATGTACATGGCTACCTAAAAAAGGCTATGTATTTAATCATTTATACGTCCAAACAAACTAAATAAAAGATCTACAGCATCACATTACCAATGGTGGTGCCAAATTAATCTTCAAACACACTATCTTAAATCATACCTTAAAACATTTAAATTAATTGAAGTGGATAACAGTAAGTAGTGTAGATAGAAGTAAATTGTATTCTTTTTCAGCCAAAGTGCACTTTGATTTTTATACGTGTATTGAAGTGCTTAAAAGTAAATATTTAACATCCTACGAGCACTTCCAAAAAACCTGAAAACACTGAAATGCTTTCACAAAGGTCTGTGTGCTAAACTTACACCACTACAATCAATGTATAAAACTGAATACAGAATTTTTCCATGAGCTATAATACTGTACATTTTTACAGTCTGATGTTAAATCATAAGTCATAAGTCAGCAAAATATTTCACCACTAGGTTAAGAGTGGAAAAAATAGACAAGTTGGAAAAAAGAAGAAGAGAAGAAAAGGCTGCCATTCATGTTTAATCCCATACAGTCAAAATCAAGTTCTTTCCTCCAAATCAAATCCTTACAGGCCTCAGGTTGTAGAGTTGTTAGGAAGGTTCACAAAAGTCAAAAGATACTGCACCCAAGGGTAGCATTGTTTGGCCAGTGAATGAGCCCCATTTACATACAGAAAGATCAGAAAGATTGTCGCAATGTTTCAACTGTAACCAACCAGTAAAAATAAGTTGAAATTGTGAAATCTCAGTTGATTAAGGCTGCAGAAAAACTCATTATCTCAATACATAATACAGCACATTAGCGAATGAGGATGTTCACCAAAAAGTCCAGCCACTGTCTCATTTGCAATATACACAATCAGGAGCACCCAAACATACTTGGAGAGGAACCTGTCTGCAGAGTGGAGGTCAATCATGAGCTTCTCGGATTGGGCAAGTCAAAAACAATGGGAGGGTTCATGGGCTGAAAGTTGACGGTACATGCAGAAGCATTGATAAATGTTGTAGTGCCATCAGTCATCATCCCATAACCTAATACACAGACACACAAAACACACCATATTATTTGATTCTTTATGTACAATAAACATTACTTGACCCACAACTAAACTGGAAATAAGGCCAAGAAAAAGGGAAATTGGATTAAGGCCAAGAAAATCTTTCCAACGTGATTTGGTCTAAAATGCAAGTATAATTTTTATCAACATTCTGTACATATTAATGTTAATGGAGATTAAACATTCAAAAATTTTTTGGTTAGTACAGCATTCCATAATCAAAACATGCCCAAGTAAATGGTGTCTGTTGTATGTCTCCCAGTCCAGTCTCTGCTTTCTCACACATTCAGGTTAATTAGAAACATGATTGGTGAGTAAATCGTGTGTTTTGGGCGAATTTAGGTGAATGTGCAGGTTAGTCTGCCTTGCACCCTGTCCAGGGTGCTTCTGTGTGCTCATTGAAAAGCTGAAATAGGCCCTAATTAGATGATAGTGGTAATAAAATGAGTGAGTTAGTAGTTTTTATTTGTAACATATTATGATTGCTAAAGTATGTTGATGCATGTTTGCTCAAAATCATTGAGATAAACATGTTAAATACAGAGAAATTCACAGAGATAGAGTACTAGAAGAAAATAGTCTGCTCAGATAAGACCAAATGTGTGTGTGTGTGTGTGTGTGTGTGTGTGTGTGTGTGTGTGTGTTTGTGATGCATCTGTATTTATGAATACACAGATCAGCAAGTGGGCTGCATGCAATACTGTGAACCTGTTATTTAATTTGGCCCTGCAATTTTGTACAGGAGCAATTCTAATTTTCTTAAGTGCTTTCGGCTTGCCATTATACTCAATCTCCTAAGAATTCTCCCCCCAGTCTGCATAATTCAGTCATAGTGATTATGAACACTGAACTGTCGAAAATGCTATGCATACGTTGACTATAGTAATATTGTAAAGAAACATTAGTTTAATCATGTACAGCGTATGCGCATACTGTCTTGCACTAATACATTCATTCATTATATACAGGAACTCTTTTTTAAAGATAATTAATTAGGACTTATATAAAACGATATAAGTGGAATAACATTTATGCAGACGTTGAAGCTTCTGGAGCTCTGTTTGAAGGTAGCATTCCAGTGAGTAAAAATTCAAAGCCTGCGATGTATCCTGGTTAACCACACATGGGAATTATATCAACCAGGATGCAGATTTCAGCATCGTAACACACTGAAACTAGATGCTTCTCTAGAAAACGTTACCCTGAATTTCTGGTAGACATATTTCGTTTAATTCAATTAAGGAAGTCAGTTCACTAATAAGTCAAGTTAGTGACTTACAACATGACTTACTTATCTTACAGTTTTAAATATATGATATAATAATTGTGTTAGTTGGATATAAAATTCACAAACAAACATAATTCTGCCTATTGAAAAGAAATAGTTTCTCTAAACAGAGCTTCAGCAATGAAAACATGCTCAAAAGCACTCTTGCATATGCATAATTTATATTCTCCCTTCAGGCATAATTAAGATAATTTTCTGTTTTTTTTTTCAGATTATGAAACGAAACCCCCTTCAGACCACAATTTTATGACAAGAAGTAAACAAACATCTATAATAAAACAAACTCAAACAATTTGTGCATTTTCTATTAGTTCTATTGAATATGATTGGTATTTCCAGCACTTATTAAATTGCAGAGAATACGAATGTGGTCTATATAATGTAGGTGACAATGATTTACAACAGCTCTACAAAGCAGGTTTATTTCAGATACATCCATCTGTTTTGTCTTAGATTATACAGTGATATAATCTATATAAAAGTGGTATAAAACTAGATATGAATTGGTTCTGGAACTGCTGTGGAGTTTCCCTTTAAGTGTGTGTAGAAAACGTTTTCATGCTTTTCATTGTGCTTCTGCAAGGGTTTGTTGAGGTTAAAAGATTTAAAATTTAAGAAACATTAATTTACATGGTACTAAGGTACCGTGTTTTCTAAAAATGTATAAAAAGCTACCTTCATGAATGTGTCCAAAAACATGTAGTTTAGGTTGGACTCTTCTCTGAACTGTGTTCAGCAGCTCCATGCAGCCAACACGTTGCATTTTTCTGGGCACCCAGTCTAGAAAACCTGTAGGACAAAACAACAAGATTTTCCTTAAACCACACAGTGGACACAAACGCAAATAAAAATAGAACAAATGTATTTTTAGGTGTACTGTTTTGGAACTCCAATCACTCCAGGCCTGTAGTGGTAGATTCATAAAAAACAAACAGCAAAATAATCCTTCCTTTTGAATGTAAACCTTAGACACCTGCAGTAACCACAGATCCTAACAAAACTGAATGACATATTTTTAAATGGAAAATAGGTTTGGGTTTTTAATGACAGCAAATAATTTAACACATGAGAATATTAAGACAAACAGAATTGTGTTTAAAACTATTATTCTACATATAGAAGCTTGTGTGGCATAATGGTAAGGACTACATCAGTATCTAAATTCAGAAGATTCAAATTCAAGGCTGGGCTTACCAAATACACAGGGGTCATCGTGTAACAAATCTAGCCACTGGAAGACACTTAACAGTGCCCTTAGTTTCTACCTCAATCCCTGAGAAATAATGATAAATGATTTGCTGTGGTAAGCCCGAGCAGTAACAGCCGAGAGGAATCATTCATTTTTGACATACTATCTGCAAGCATATCAGAACTTCTAGATCAAAATAGCTTATGTCGTTCTCTTGTATTGACGTGCAATTTGAATACATAAAAGCTTAATTAATCACCCTGCAGGAACCAAATTAATCAGTCTGAATGAAGACAACCCTTTTTATCCTTAAATAGAAACGTACCTGAAGGCAACCCCCCAAAACTTACAAAGATTTATATTTTTGTAAAATATCTTTTGCGTAATTGTAGTAAAAAAAAAAATCAAGACTTGCGTTCTACCACATTAAAAAACAAAAAGTGCTTCATATGTATTAACATTAGTGATCCCAAGCATAGATTCAATTGCACAGACAACTCTGATAACTCACAGATCTCTAAAGGTGCATACATTGAAATTGAAACTGGTTGGCATGCATAAACACTCACACTCCACACACACATCTCCTAGGAATTACACCTTTGTCTCACGCTCCAAAGGCCCAAGGGCTAGGTGGCTTTAAAATGCAGCTGTCTTTATGAAAAAAAAATCCCTTCCCATATACATAATGTGTTTGTGTGTGTTTTATTGTGTGCAGTGGGATTTGCCGCACTGCGAACAGCATCTCAGTGCTGCATGCTTTACCAGCCTGCTGTAGCCACTCCATCTGCCAAACCCTCAAAGCAAGTGTGTGTGTTTCAATAAAAACAAAACCCAAGAAAAAAAACTCCCTACCAAGTTTTTTACCTGTGTGTGTAAGAGAGAGAGAGAGAGACTTACCCAGAGGAGGGCAGTGTGTGAGCAGAATATCAGTGGAGTCTGGGATTTGGTTCCACTTGTCCAACAGAGTTTGCCCCCGTGGCAAATTAAACCCCCAACCATAGTACCATGGCTGCCTATGTTGAGCAAAAGAGAAAGAGAGAGAGAGAGAAAGAAAACAATCTTTAACAGCTTTATAAATTTCATCATCTGCGCTCAGTCACCTCATCCATGTCAAATTCTATCTTCAAGGTCTAGATCTCCTGCTGTAATTTACAAAAGTCTCAATGCGTCAAACATTTACACCCACACAAATGATTCACTTCTTTACCTGCTTATCCAATCATGGTAGCGCAAAAAGCTGGACGCAGGATGGGGGTAGTGCTAGAAGATATCCCAGCATTTTAATGGGCACAAGGCAAGATGGGGCATCAGTCGATCCCAGATCAAACCTCCACACCAACACAGACATAGGCCTGCTCACCTATCTGACAATTCAGCGTCTTAAATTGACCTAGTTGTATGTTTTTAAATTTTGGGAGGAAACTGGAGCTACCTGTCTGGGGATCTAAGTTAGGACAAATCTGCTGTGAGGCTATAGTGCAACTCACTTCGATAGATTGTACCATGATAGGCACGAATTGCTCAAGGTGATGCAGTGAAATCACATGTACCTTTTTACATTGCAGTCTACATTGACATTTCTCGATAACACATTCAAAAAAAGTGTAGAACAGGTCTTATTGCATTGGCATCGTTTAAAACTTAATTGACATTATAAAATTCTTTTTAATCTTTAATAAAAGACAAAAATAAATCTTATAATAATATAATGACAATTCACAAACTGAATTTCATATGCTCATGCTTTAGATTTTTAGTTTTAAGTCATCAGGGCTTATATCATTTATCTCAAGTATTAATCAAAAGCTCAAGTACAAGGCAGAATTTTTTTCTGGTCTCTCAAACTACATTTTTGACACAAATACACACAAAAGCTGTAATAGCTTAATTATTTCATGCACAAAATGGTCATCAACAAAATGTGAGAAATCAAGTTGTTTGTACATTGATGTGCAGCATAAAATCAAAGAGTAAAAATAAAATGAATCCACGTGGATTTTCTTCTGTGATCAGAATGGCAAATCCATTGTTCCACTGAGTGGAATGCTACATTGGTAGTTTGTCTTGGACAATAAGTTTACAAACACCCCCAAAACATAACTGAGCAAAATACGTTTTTGAAAATTACAAAATGGTTCACATAAAGTGAATGAGAATAATAATAATAAGAATTAGAACACATTTGGAACATTAAGGGGCCAGATGGAAAAGAATAAAGCAAATTGTAAAAGAGGGCTGAAAAAAGAAGGTTTGATAGCCCTGTCTTCTTGTGTGCCATCACTTTGATTGCAGATGCACCAAGCTTGAGTGACGATGTAGAAATTAACATGTCACTAACAATCTGTCCCAAGATCCATCTTCTTCAGCTCTATCAGTCTGTGTCTGTGAGTTTTAAAGTGACAGTCCACTCTCAAATTGTACAAAAGAATTGACCCCTTAGACCGGACTGTTATTGGACGACATTTGAATGACTTACGGTTAAACACACAAAATAAGACAGAAACAAACACAAACAAAAGTCCATCCAAATAAGACAATGAGTCCAATTTTTTCTCAACGTCTCTATTGTCATAAAGGTAATTTAAATCATTTACTTTTTAAACCATGGCACTCTGAAAAGCAAAAACTAACATTGATACAAAATATTATTCTTAACGCGCCAGCCATCAGTTAATCATGATGAAATCAAAACCAGAATTATCCACATTTACGTAAAAAAAACTTTGAAATGTCCACTGGTTCTGGAAGTGCTTTTATAGAACTGCTAAGCCACAATTAAATAACAACTAGATAATAACATGATAATAAAAATAAACAAACCATGCATTTACTAAGAAAGATATTTAAAATGTAAAAAAAATAGAAAGATAAACATTTTCAACCTACATGGATGTGTGGGGAGCTTGTTAATGCAATAAATGGCCCCATAAAAGGGGGCATACATTTTAGCATAATGTAAGAAGATTAGATAAAAAAAACTGAAACAGGGCAGCACAGTGGCTAAACAAGAAGCATTGTCGCACACAGCAAGAATTTCCTGGGTTTGAGCCTGGTGTTTGGCAATCCAAGCCCTTCTGTGTGGAGTTTGCATCTTCTCCCCCTGTCTGTGTGGGTTTCCACAGGGTGATTGAGTAAGGTGAAATGGAGATGGTGAAAATGATTAATCTTGTACAATAAAAAACTACAGTTTCTGTTGTGGATGTAGGCAAAGGGTGTGAAAACACGTTAAAAATCTAAATAAACAAACATATAATTATAAATACAATTAAAACTAGACCATATCTTTATTGTTTTCATACTCATTTAATCTTGCAGGCGTTTGATAATTTGATATATTCTGTTCAGTGACAGTACATTCAATTATCACTTTGCTTTTAACGTTTAAAGAATTTCACTAGAGGAGAGAACTAATGATCAGCAAAAATTATAAGGTTTGTTCCTTTTGTACATTGATTCAATAAATAAATCAATTTTAAAAAAATCAAACTTGCTTAACAATAAACACTTCATCTTAAATTCAGACCCCCCCCCCAACAACAACAAAAAAAGCTATGATGCAAATAAGTGTGTATGACTGATATCTAGTATATAGTATATATGATGATGATTTTTACCCTCCAGTCGAAATCGACCCTGGGTCACTCTGTGGATCGTTACCGATCCCAAAGTTCATTTTGCAGGGTAGGTTAACCTAACCCCAACCCTGTATCTCTACAGGGATCATGTTTCTGTGACTACTGGACAATTTTCACATTTCCGATCAACCTAGTGCATGTTTTTGGACTGTGGGAGGAAACCGGAGTGCCCGGAGGAAAC
>JAOTRQ010000009.1:2120256-2136947 GCA_028565875.1 Hoplisoma paleatum | reverse complement strand
ACACACACACACACACACACACACACACACACACACACACACACACACACACACACACACACACACACACAGTGATGAGGATTCACAACATCACTAAACCAAACTGTTCATAATACATTTTTAATTAACAAAAAGACTGAACATCTAAAATTTAAGGGTACAGATCTCAATAACCTTTAGATAATTTAAATATTTTAGAAAGATATTGGATGACATGTACATGAGTCAGTAGGCATTTTGAGAGCCTTTTGAGATATTTACACTGCATGGTAAGTCCGGGGAAATTTTGCCAACAAAGTTTATGCAGTGATGTTTCTCTGAGAAAAGGCTGATTTCAACATGCTTAAATCACCAAAACAATGCACGTAGCTGTCAACATACACACCATTCATGAGCTTCTGTTTTTATTCCTAATTTGTGTTTTTTATTTGTTGAAGTGGGAAAAGGAGCTCTGAACAGCTGTGTGCTTTAACAAGCTGTCTCCCCTGATAACACTAAGGTGCAAAGTAAAAACTAAAATAAAAAGCAAAAAAAACACAATACAATAATAATCAAAAGGGTTGAAACACAATTAAAAAGATTCCGTCCATATGACATCTGTTTAATCTGAATGGCTCCGTTTTCTCATGCCTCCTTAAATGTATAATGATTAAGCCAGGGGTCACCAAAGTGGTGCCCACGAGCACCAGGTCGCCCGAAAGGACCTCATGAGTCGCCCGCGGGCCTGTTCTAAAAAAAAAAGATGCATATTTTGCATATACATATTTATTTGTTTCCTACCTTGTTAAATTATTGTTGAAAATTATTGTGAGAATCATTTACATAATCAGCTTCTTCACATAGATGAATATCATTAGTAACATGTAATTAAAGGTTATAAATTTGTGATTTCACAAGTGTGTTTCAAACAGGTAGCTCTTCGTATTAGTTGGTACCCAAAAAGTAGCTCTCAGCTAAAAGGTTGGTGACGTCTGGATTAAGCTAATAAAACCTGATTCTCCTGCACAACATCAAATGCATAACTGTGTGCACTTTTGTGCACATATGTGTGTGCTTGTTCTTATTTGTGCAGTCTGCATGCGAATTTAATTTCATTTAAGTGTGGGGAAAAAAAACTTTAAGAAAAATTAGATTTAACAAAATGGTAGTTTAAGGGTTTGTGTATTTATGACCGAACTGGAATGAATAATAGGTTAAAACAAAAGTTGGGGAAAAATCTGCCACTGCTAACAGTAGATTGTTGATTGTGGTCATCATAGTTAAAATGATAACTAAAATGAAAATAATTGGATTGCACACAGTTCTTTAGTAGAAAAATGGATAAAAGAAGATTAAGACCAAGTGTAAGTAATGCATAGGTTAAAGGAAAGACAATAATATAAATGATTGACAAGTGATGTGGACAAAAAAATATTGCAAGATATTATTTTACATAAACATACATCAATTTGACATAAACATTGGTCAGCATATATTTTACATTAAAAGATCAATTGCTCATCTCATCAGACTAGACACACGTGTTCATTATTTGGTTGGATTTGAGTCACACTAAATATGAGCTAGTAAGCTGTTCACTGTGGCTAGGTACAGAGCGACCACACTTTGATGTTTATCTGAGCATTTATTCACACAGCTTCCAAGCCTGAGCTGCACAGCTGGAGAGTAAAGCTTAAACACTACTCAGCTACCGCAGCACACTCCTCACACAAAATACACTGACAGGCACACATTGAGATGCATACGACATCACAAATGGACCGAAATCAAGACTCACACAATATTTAATAATACTAATTTCCTAGAGCCTGTACGAATGACACATTTTAGACATGTTTTAGAAGAACATTTCTAGAGTGTCTATTAACTCATTATTTCATAAGCAACCTCAAGCTTACAAATGATGTGAGTATTCAGTCACTGACAGTAGCAAATTTGTAGTACAATGCTACCCCCATAACTATTTAACAAATAAAAGGTTAAATAAAACAAGCTGTTATTTAAGTAGTGGAATTAAAATGACTACCATTGTAATGACATGGTAATGTAAAGTTTATTTGCACAAGAAAAGCAAGTGCAGAGATTATAAACTCATCAGTTTGAAACTCAGCATTGCTACTGACTTGGCTGGGTATCATCGACCAGATACTATTGATATTGTCTGCAAAGTGGAGTAACCAGACTATGTGGGTATTGTCTTCAAACGCTGTATAAGCAGACTGACCGCTAGATGTAGAGGTCTTTGTGCAGTTCCACTACTGTCTGTGGGCAGGTCAGAGGAGGTGTGAGCAGCAGTACACCCACACCAATTGCAATCTAGGATCCCACAACTGCAGAAAAAAATTACTATGCAAAGTGTGTGATTTTTGGACATTTATCAATATTAGATTAATATTATTTTCATCCAATTTTGTATAAAGACACACACTGTCACACGCACACATATAAACTTTGCACAACACCAACTAGATAATATAATACATTCTTGACCCACATTTGACATTACATCTTTGGAATGACTTAAACACAGTATTGGACACAGAATAGTCTATAAAACACCCTCCTAAATTTTGTAAAAGGTCTTCACAAAAGTCAAAACTTTTATAGCAACAAAGGGAAGACCACAGTCATATAAAACCCCATGGATTTTTAACAGGAAGACCAATTTATATGTATGTGAAGGCAGACAAGCAAATCATTTTATAATGTAATATAGTGTAGCCAGTGTGTCCTAAAGTTTTCATTAAGTGTACAGTATGTAGATGCATATTTAAAAATGTGAAAAATTCTCTATTTTTTACCCCCTCCTGTGAAGCTCCTCTTTTTCTTGGTTGAAACATGACATATTAGGGACTTACGTAATACATATTTTACAAGGACTACTGACAGTGGTGTACCACAAGTGAAAACACACACACAAGCACGCGCGCACATGGGGTTAGTTTATTTTGTCTCCTTAGCTCATATAACAAAACATCTCAACAAAGACATTCGCAAATACTTTAATAAATATTTATCATCTAAACCAGAACACAACATGTACAGTATTTAGCCCAACATTAGCTCAAAATTCTTCTGTTTTTAAGTAACAATGACTTTATATATACACAGGATCACAGAATAATTTGTAATACATCTACATATCGATGCTAAAGATAGTAATGAAATATTACTGCAGGCAAGATCCAGTCACCTAGTAACAACCATAATCAAATTACTTATCACAGGCATGCTAGCTAAACAAACATCTTTGACAAGTAACTAATACAGCATCACAGATGAAGTAGGACAGACAGCACAGAACGCAGACTGAATAATTACTTCACCTTATTACTGATTCAGAATATACTTTTGACAGAATTTCTTTTTTTTAATTCAATTTACACTGTAGCATCCAGATTTATTTTGCTTTGCTTGTTATTTGCATTATTAGTCTGCAGCAAAGAAAGAAAGTATAAACCATCCCCAGTGGCAAAACTGTCTGAGTAAAAATATATCATACTTTTTGATCTGTTTAATCCATATAATTAAAAGAATATAGTCAAAGGGGCAAAAAGTAAATTTGAGAAGATTACTCAATAATTAGAAGTTTCTCTGGTAATCCTACTTTTCTCAATCACTTTATCATGTTAAAGTTCATAGCAAGTCGACAATCATTTGACAGAGAAACTCAAAACACTGAGACAGAAATATACTGAACGATAATCACAATTACAATGGCCTTCTTATCATATCAGTGTAGCTGGCAAATAGCACCGATACGATTCAAACCATGGGGCGGTGAGCTGGTGTAGTAGGCAGGGTATGACTGAGGGCCATATGACTGAGGGTATGACCATATTGTTTAATTTCCATTAACGAGAATTTAACTTTTACAAAAAGAAAAAAACAACGAATAAAGTCAATTAGGTTTTAGTTTTATTTAAATGGTACTAATAAGTAGAACAAACAATAATCTAATGTAGTGAAATACTTCAGTACATGAAAATAGATGAAGCTGATGAAGTTATTTGCAGAATTCACAACATTTTGTCCAGGATTCAAAGCTGCAGCATTTTAGAGTAATTGAGTAAGGTTCAAAATTGTATATATCCCTGGCCAATTTTGACATCTCACTGAAGCTTTAATTTACATTTCAACAACAACTGGCATTTCCAAAATTATTCATACCCTTATCAATACTCAATAAGAATTATTGAATTTTTATTATTGGCCATTACAGCAATCAAACTTCCTATTATTGCTGACCATATTTTTGCAAGTCTCCACTCTTGCACTCCACTCTCCACTTTTTGGCCATTTATCTTCAGTGAGGAGCTCCAACTCTTTTAAGATTGGAGGGTCTCCTTGCAATCACCTTGACCTTGAGCTTAA
Organism: Hoplisoma paleatum; assembly: GCA_028565875.1. Lineage (NCBI taxonomy): Eukaryota > Metazoa > Chordata > Actinopteri > Siluriformes > Callichthyidae > Hoplisoma > Hoplisoma paleatum. The sequence continues at coordinate 2,132,573 of JAOTRQ010000009.1, read as the reverse complement.
GCTCCCGCCACAGATTCTCAATTGGATTCAAGTCAGGACTCTGACTGGTCCTGACATTAATGTTTTTGTTTGCTAACTATTTATGTATTGCATGTATGTGTATTTTAAGTCATTGTTGTGCTGAAATGGCCTTGGTGGCGATCCTTGCATTTGTTTACATCTTGTTCACTATCCTCCTGGCCAGTACAGTTGTCCTTTTTGTCTTCCTTTCACATCCTCTGAGATTTTCATGTAAGAACATAAACTAGTGGTTTGAAGGTAAAGTATGATTCCAGCTACTCCAGTTTGCAAATTCAACCTCACTATGGCCAGGTTGCCACTTTTGGACTCTGGCCTTAGTTTCAGAGGTCAGCCTGTGCTAAATGCAAAAAAAGGAAAGTAAGTGGATATTTATGATTTTTTTTCATCCATATAGGTTTACATAATTATGACGGCATCTTTCTTTGACAGGATTTGTGATCTGATTGTCTTTCCTGGTGCAGAAGGGATCTGTCAGTAAGACAGTGTTACAGGTCACACGCCTTGTCCAACATTGGCTGAAAGACCATGACTAAGACTTCCAAGTATTACCCAGGCTCCTAAAATCCCCTAACTAGACCTAAACTGAACGTTTCAGAAATCTGTTTTAACATGTTTAGAAATCAAGCAAGTTTACAAAACAAAGTAAATTCATGCACTTTAAAGTAAAAATGCAGAAAGTGTATGGAGCAAACAAAAGTTACCCCACTCCCTAACAAACAGATTAACTACAGAAATAGTGAATGTTGATGTCCCAACAACGCCCCACCAGAACTTTTACCACCATTAATGGATAGGTCGGGACCAGCAGCAACAACCCTGTCTGTGCAAACAGACATCTGCCCACACAGCCTGACACCTTACATATACACAGATTCATCAATGCGCGCGCACACACACTCACACAGGCCTACGGATAGAACAGACTCTAGAACAGCTGTGTGGACTCTCACTCATCAACAGGAACAATCACAGCATTGATTAACATCATGAGCCAGTGTCGTTCTTTCTCTCAATCACAGACATACACAGCTCACTAATTAAGAATAAATTTTCATATGCAGTGATAAGAATCTTTCAGTCAATGATTTACTTTCATGCATCAAATGAAGCATTAATAGAAACTATCCTAAATCTGAAAAAAATCATTGACGTGTATTTTTTTTTTTTACATTTAAGCATCATTTAATACATACAACTATCTATACCTCAATGTTTGGCAGAGACTTTTGCACGTGTTCATGCTGTAAGCAGGTGTCATGAAGAAGCCGTGGTAGCTGAGCCGACAACCTCACCCATCGTTTTTGGCTCCTAAAAATGCCAGAAAGCCTCCCAAGAAAACATTAATGCATTAAATGCTATTATTAGGCTTGAGCTGTATCTGATTTTGCTTATGTATTATTGTGCATTACTATTGTATAAATTGTAAAAGTAATCTGAAATTTATATATTTTTTTAATTCTCTTTAACTTTATGAACGAATAAAAATGTGCAGTTTTTTAAGTCTAACGTCTTATATGTATTTTTGCCCTTTATCAACTCAAATTGATTGCTCGACCACAAAAATCAAGAAAGTACTTGAGTACAAAAATTACTGATAGATGTAGCACAAGTCATACCTTATCAATGACAGTGGAAATGCTTTTATATACAGCTGCTGTAGTAATTATGATATAGCTGCTATATTTTGATAAAAGCAACTATATTTTGCAATCGTTTTGAAAATTAACTTTGCTTCACACATGCCAACACGTCCTTAGTGGACATCTGCAGCGCGGCTCTTAATGCTTCCATCAGGGTCTGGGTGTACAGTACTTGTTTGTGTGGGATATGTTAATACTCAAAAACTAGAATAGTCATACGTCTGAATTCCATTGAATACCTTGATAACATGAGTAATATTTCAATAGTATATACAAATAAAGTAATGAAAAAAATAAAGTGTAATGAAAACAGACACTGTTCAGTAGTTTGGCTTAAGACAGGCTGGCATGATAAAGTTTCTCTTAAATAGTTTTTAAATGTGTCATTAATTCTTCCATTCTTTCTGTCTGCATGTTTATGACTCTCCCTGGTCTAAACTAGGATGGTGCAATTGACAAAGATCAACAAAAAGATGACTGCGTATTGTGGCACACCATAGTAAATGCCGGAGGTGACAGTTGGGTGGCAGGGGGTATTTGTGGTTTGGCAACAGAAAACAACCTCCAATCAAAAGCAATGTATCAAATTCAAAATGGTATATTTTTCTAAAAACATAGACCTCACATTTGATAATCACTTTTATGGACCTATTTAAAAAGCTTTTAAGGGGAAAAAGAGTTTCATATGATGTGAAAGCATTGGTGCAACAATGGCTACATGTTTATCCTCTGTATTTAACCCAATCCATGCAGTGAAACACACATTTACACTAGGGAGCAGCAGTGAGCACAACCACCAGTTGGCTTTTAAAAGTGATGCCATCAGTTTTTTTAAACAAACTTTCACATTTATATAGTTAACTTATTTGTGGGACACTCATACTTTAAGCCATATGGTGAATAGAGAAAAAATGTTCGAATCTATAATGCATTATAAAATAAATACTTCTTTCTATGTAATTGCATTACTGACAAGCCACGTCCCTGCACTAAAATTGATATATGGTTCATAGTTAATATCCTATCCTGCTGATTTTCACTTGAGCAGTTCATTTATTCTACACATCAAAAGTGATTGGGAGAGAAAAGAAAAAAGATGGTAAAAATAGAAAATGAAAAAAAAAATGTTAAAGAAAAATTATCCATTTGGTAATGCCTTTGTCTTTTCCTCGTTCTCCTTCACTCACCCACTCACTCGACTGCATGCCCACTGTAATAAAGTCTGATGTCAAAAGAGACAACCTTATCACAGCTTTCACTCTTCCTCCCCCCATCTACTTTTGGATGTAGCAGAAGCTATAATTTCAGGCTGACTTGGGTGGTATGGACAGCGTGAGAGCAGTACAAATGTGAGTCTGTGAGGAGCAAGCAAGTTAAGAGACAAAACATGAACACAAAGCTGGCACTTGTCAAACACAAATATACCCCCCTCCCCATAGTCACCCTGCAAAATACAGGGTGATACTTTACAACTCCCACCAGCCTTCTGATTTAAATGCAATATACACCAGTATCATGCATATAAATATAATGCCAAATAGGCAACAAAAATAAGTTGAACATTGAATTGTTAACGGTTTATAAACTTGAGCCCGACCTATTTGTTTAATCACTTATTTATTCTCTTTTACCACTATCTTTTTACAGTGGGTATGATTTATTAAATAAAAGGCAGGAAACAACACAGACATGTCTTCAGTCCAGGTGCTGTCTTACTGCCAATACAGGCAGCTTTCTAATCACAGAGCATTTTGCTATTAAGCTAAAACAGTTTGCATATTGCAATTCAAACCAATAGAATGAAGTGGCACAACGCACTAGCATGTTTACTGTAATTTCCAATGTTCGGATGGAGTAGTTACAAACCATTTCACTGCTGGTTAAACTGTGAATAACTATGTGTGTGACAAATAAAGTTTGATTTCATTTTAATATTTTCCTCTGTGTACCAACACATGCTTACACTTCACTAACCAACCAAGCAGTCCATTAAAAAAACTGATTGTGGATGAGATTTAAGATAATGACAATGCAACATGTCACACAGCTCGAAATGTCACACAGAGCGATTGACAGCATACACATAATGATTATTCCTGGTATTAGTTGGTGGTCATAATAAACTTATCAGTATGTGTCACTCTGTGTGTTGCCTGTGATGAAAAATCACAGTTCATAGATGTCCATGGGTCTCGATCCTCCAAGGTTTCTTTCTGTAGTTTTTCCTTGGCATACTCACCCAAAGCTTGCTCAGTGGGGTTTTTATCTTTGGTCTGGAGGTCCTTGCATCTGTATAGCCTATTGTAAAAAGTCCTTGATATAAAATCAACTTGACTTGACATGCGGCGACAAGGGATTTACCAGCCCAAATGTTATTAGATCTCAACCCTACATAGCCAGAGTGTTTTAGTTTCATGGAAGCTGTTAGAAACAAACCTTACCTGACTGACATGGTTTAATAACCGTGTGATTTTTATAGTGTATGAAGCAGTAAAATAGTATACAATCATAATGCTCTATTGAAGTGATGTTCCATTATATTGTAAATAATATTTTTTTCCTTATGTATATTGAGCACAAAAGTAACTCGCAGCTCGCACACAAAAACATTTTAAATTTTAATTTTTCCCTGCTATGAAAATACATTTAAAACATCTTTATTATGGTTTTAGGGATGAATCAATTATTGGCTGCATCTAATCTTTGTGAGTGTAAGAGAGGGCACCTGTCTGGTAATTCACTTTAACATAATCTAGCCAGAATTACAATTTCCCAGTGGATTTACCCTTTATATAATCAGTTGCTTATACTAAATGAAATACTAAATAGTAATTACTGTGGGTGCTGAACTTACAGAAATATGAAACCTGCTATTTTATGCTAGTTATATGCAATGATAGCTTGTTATTGTGATAATGTGTTCATTACTGTTTTATCTTTCACAAGTAGCACATTGTAATCTACTTCAGATTAAGCTAAAATACAATATGTAACCAAAATGATTTAGATACTTGATCATAGGCTTAGACTATAACAAATAAGAATGAAATAAAGTAATTTCTATGAGATCTGTTCAGCTATAATGACCGCTACATTTCTAAAATGCTCTCCCTCAAGGGCTTGGGGTATGTTTCTGCGAATGAGTTTAACTGGGTACTGATGTTCCAGTTTATTTAAATCCCAATCCGTTTGGCAGTTCTTGGGGCTTTGACAAGTCACAGAGTCTTCTTGACCCTAAGCTTTGCCTCATGTCTTTACTCTGGATGTAATACACTCTACGCATAATGCACACTACCCACAATTCAAAATATTGGGTTCACAATAATCTCTTATTTCAGAACAATTGCACATGATGCGGTTGCTTACATATTCAATGTTGGGCTTCAGGAGTGGCTTTGAAGTAGATCATGTTTTAGGATAAAGTCACTCAAAAATACCAAGGGGTGCTCACAGGCAACCATGGTAAGTACCCACTAACAAGAAAACCACAAACCAGGAACAGGAAGCTGGGGACAAAGTACTGGTGTTTTGGAAAGAAAAAAAAAAGGAAATTAAATAAAAAAAACACAAGTGGAATCAAACCCTTCTTTGTATGGGGCTGCATGATTGCATGATTGCAGTCCAGTTAAAGCTAATAACTTTGTGTTTTCTATTAGCAATCTAGGAGATTATCCTGCTTCTCATCCCTCCTCATGTGTACATGTGTAGCCCATAGTGCATAAATGTCAAAACAAATCCATCAAGGGCTGGCGTGGCTTCTGTTTATTTTTTTAACCTTTTGTTTATCAATAAGAACAAGTTATTATTTACACTGATGGCCTGGCAAGTAGCAGAAGTTCACCAGAGTACACATATATACATGTATACACACACACTATTCCAACATTCCATTCACATGCTATTTAAACTAGTGGGTCCTGATCTGGTTGGAATAAAATCCAGCATCCACTCTGGCCCATTTGAGGATGGGTTTGACACCCCTGCCTAGCTGGAACCCTTCTTCACCCATGCACTCTGCACATTTGACTCTTTAGACTGTCATGTCAGCTTAATGAGTTTAAAACGTTCTGAAGATTTCCGCTGATATGTTAGTGGAATATTCGATCACTTAGTTGTTAAGGTACTGGGTTAGGTTGCCGGTTCAAGGACAACTTTTTAACTACTGTTTGTCACCTGAGCAAGACAAAATGGTGTTCTATTGTAATTGTGAGTCACTTCAGATAAATGTTGTCTGTTAGATGTTGAAAACAAAAAATGTAAGTAAAATGTCAATTTAATGGTAATTCATTTGTGTGTTGTCATCAGAAACAAACATATTCTATTCAAGATCCAGGATTGTATTTGGCCATCATAAGTATTGTTAATGAAGATATATAATTATCTGATGATTTGCTTGGTTGTACACAATTTATTGAATCTTTTCATGCACACAATTAGTGTGTCAGATAATGTCAGATAGCGTTAAGCAAAAGTAATGAGTATACAACATAAGGAATCCTACTAAGTAGCCAGTTTTGAAATTGATGTGTTCTTTCTTGACACCAATAAACCCCAAAGTCAATGTAATTCATGGCAAATTGTATTGTTAGTGAGAAGAGAACTACAAAACTATACAGTTATGCTTTCCACAGGGGACCAGAAGAGCACAGGGAGATTTGTGGGACTTAAAAAGACACATTGTACACTGCTAATGAGCTCCCACTGGAAGGCCCCAAACACATGCATGCTTTATAATTATGTTGCCAATACATTAACACAGGTACAGCAGTGGTGAACGTTTGCTGTGATGTGTAAATGGATATGATAAATGGCTGGATAATAAATCGACCGCTAGAAACATCTTGGAATAGGAGGACTGGGAATAAAGCGAAGGGAAAGAGGGACATTGAAGAAAAGAGTGTTAGGACTGGGAATAGAACTTATGTGTTGAGACGGACAGGGAAACACAGTGTGTGCATACAACTGAAGGACCAGATGATGCTCCAGTATACCAGCAGCCCCTGAATAATACTAGTGCAATGTTGTGGCATGTCTGATTGTGTGCACGCTGTTTTTATGCTCCTGCCAGGCTCCTCGAGTCTAAACTGTGAGGAGCAGGTGCAGAATAATGCCATCATGAACGAGATCTCTCTGTTTATATGTACATGTGTGTATGTAGGCTAGCAGGAGATAGTGTCATATGGTGATGCTGAAAAGCATTACAAAACCATTGGCTTCTGGAGGATTGGAGAGGGAGGGTGACAGCCACATGGGAAAAGTGTGTGTGGGGGTGAGCACAGGAATGGTAAAAATGTGAGAAAAAATCTACAGCAAACATTCATACTGGAAAGCAGTGGAATATGACAATTATTAGATTATTCATTCTGCATTCACAATGATGGACATTTTATGAACTGTTTGCTCCTTTAGGATGGAGATACAGGACAATAAAAACTCGGATTAGAAGACCATAACATAATTCTCTTCTTATGTGTACTCTAACCCAAACCATTAGGAACTAATTCATCTTTGCTCCTCTTTGTGCACCCCTGATCTTATTGCTGCTATTATATTATTAAATGTTATGAATGTAGTCATTTCTAGAGCAATATTTTGATACAAATAAAATAGCATATTATATTCTTGTTGTTACTATTTTGCTATTATTATTAATAATAATAATTAGAATTCAGACTTTACATCACTGTGAATTTACACAAATATGAATTAGTCCTCCAGATTTCAGTGCAGGAAAACACAGATTAGCACACAGTTAACACATCCTAGGTGGCAGCAGTAAGCACGTGTGCAGGGTATGGTGGGCAGCCCTAGCCACAGTGCTCGGGGAGCAGTCAGGAGTTAGGTGCCATACATAAGAACACTTCAGTCATGACCTGTTGACATTTTGAATGGAACGGACATCCGGTCACCAGTCCAGTTTTCTAACCACCCATCCACAGCTACATCCCAAAATAGGATATATAATAATATAAAAATATTACTGCTATCAATATTACTACCCCCACATCACCAGTGGGGAGATCCATGCCAACACTATGTCCTTGACTACTATACATTACTATATAATTACCTATGTATTATACATAATTGTAGCTAATAATATACTTCATACCTTATATAACTTTATATATACAACTTTATATTATTATATTCCAGTGAAATTTGTCATTGCATGTTCTGGCTGTAATTAGCCTTATGATGTTAAAAGGTAACACTCTGAATTTAGTCGTACCTTTGCAGTACCTTAACTACTAGGCAACAGTTAATGTTTTACTTTAAACCACAAGAATAACACATGTGCACAACCTGAGAATGTATAAAAACAAATATAATAACAGCTTCGAGAATTTCAAATCTCTTTTAACTTTCTGATCATTCTAATGTTTTATTGAAGTATCTTGATTTAAATTTACAGGAAATCAATTCATCATCTGCCGTTAAGGATGCATGTCTCAAAAGGTTTATTTGACGTAGGCACGACACTAAAATTGGTGAGCCATTTTTCTTATGATGCTTTAAGTCTGGCTAATTTTAAATGGCTTGTCTTGGTGAACTGGAATGTCTACAAATCCAGAATAGTTTGCTTTTTCAGTGCTGTTTTAGTTGTTTTATCATTTATAAAACTGATTTTATAAAATTTATAAAATAGATGAAGAAGACTACAGATAACAGCGTGATCCATAAAAGTTTAAAAAGGTTCTCTAGCTGATGGACCAGGACCTTCATCATCGGTAAAAACTGTTCTAGCTTCAGGACAGTCAACCTCAGTAAAATCTATGTCCATCCAAACAGAGAAGCTCTGTGGCTGCTCTCAGTGAAAAGTGCAGAAGTTGACTTGACATTAGAATCAGGTCATTCTGCAGTCTGCCTTCAGTTAAAACTGTGTTCTGAATATTCTGAATTCATCAGATGTGAGTCCTGAAGAATGCTTTCTCTTCCTAGTATGAGCTGTTTCTAGTATATCCAGCAATCACAGCATTAGAGAAATCTGTCTGAAACTTCTGAAGATGAGCCGGTGATGTCTCTGGTTTTTGAACTATTTCAGAAGAGCTGCTTTGACTCTATGAAACGGATTTGTCACAGTGACCAGAAATTGGCTTTTCTTCTTAGCGTTTACCTCCTGCTGCTCTTCCTGGCATGTCGGTACCAGCAGTGTGTGGATTTTGTTGTGTTTTTTTGAATCATTAGATGGATAATCGTTTTTGTTTACAGTACATTGTACATATCACAAATGAGCCAAGCTGAGTGTGACTTTCTGTAGCGGCTCAGTCAGTGAGCTTAAAACACTGATGACATCATTACATGTGAAAGATACACAAACACCAAAGTGAAACAGAAAAAGCAAAATTGACTGAGAAACAGCAAGAGCTAGACTTTTCTACCACATGGTCCTCACACATACCCATTTATGTCTGTCCACAACGGCTGGCTGGCATGTTTTACCTCTGTGCCACGAGATCACTTGATTGAAGAATCTCACTTGCTGACTCTTTACTTATATTTCTTTTCAGTTTGTAGCTTCACCCATTACCTAAAATTCCACCAAGGAATTGGGAACAGTGTAGCCTAGTGGGTAGAGCGTTGGGCTGGGAACCCAAAGGTTGGGGGTTCAAATCCAGGCTCTGCTACACTCAAATACACTGCTGGGTCCTTGTACTTTAAAGCAGTTTGGACATTTCATCAAAGCTTTTAATGTGGAGAACTGAAGTGAAAATTTCTCTATAGCTGAACGTCTACATCTGAAACGCAGTACTTTGTTCTGATGGTGTTCATCTGTTCACAATATAGAATGTGTTTTACTGAAGTCGTTGCTCCACAGAATCAGCTAGTGGGGAACTGTGTGCCACAGGAGGACATTCTTACCTGTGGCCATCAAACTTTATAACTCCTCCATCAAGGCGTGACTGTGTGGTTCATTTGTGCAGTATTTGATATCAAATCATGTGCAATAACTTTAATGTAATTCACTTACTTAACAATGTTTGTAATAATTCAAAGATGCAATAACTTCAACTGCTTTATATTGTATGTTATAGTGGTTGAATGACTGATGGGATTTGAAAAGTAGCTCATTTGCTAATTTGCTTCAATATAGGGGCTGTGAACTGAACATAACCCTGCATACGCCATCATTTTGATGTTAAAATATCTAGTTAATTTATTGTTGATTTGAACTACACAACATTCTAAAATGGCATGAATTTAATATTTCAACCTGATGACACTCTCGATACACTTAAACATACCTGGTGAATTCTGAGGTGAAGATCCAGGAGAGCATCGAGGAAAAAAGTTAAGGCCGGGATGAAATGGGTTAGCTGGAACATAGGACATGATCTCATCTTCAAACAAGCTGCAGAGATAAAACAAAACCACAGCTGAGCATATAGTCTCTGTTACAAAAAACATTAATTCTGTGTTTATCCCAGCAACGTTAAAGAAGACAAATCAGCATCTCCAATAGACCTGCTGGCACATTTTTGGGAAAGCATGCAAGCATCACACAGAAAGCACCCAGGCCGCCCCACATCAGGATTGAACACAGAACTTTATGCTGTGAGGTGACAGTGCTATCCACTTAAGAGACTGTACCACTTCTTACTGTCCTTGACTTCCTTGATGTTTGTTCCAGTTAGTTCCAGATTGGAACCCAGATTATGCCGTTTCTAGTTTGTTGGTCCTTCACTTGTCTGAACAGCCACCTCGCTGCTCAGTGTGGGCTGTTTGGTACTTGTAAAACACACTTGCTTTTTAACAGTGCATACTCATCTGTTTCAATTATCCAGTAAGTGGTTGTGGCACTGGGACTCCCCGTGTTGAGGTTTTATAAGATTGGGTGAATAAACAGACCTCAATAACATAACAAAGTCTGCATCACAAGACAGCTTTTCCACGACCTGTGATCCTTCAGTCCTGATGTAATGGATCTTCTCCCTGCAACAACACAACAATTTCATTTTTTCTTTAAATTGTCAGTTTATCCTTTGTCAATCTAACGTTTCATTTGTTTTTCATTTGCCATCTAACGTCCTGAACATTTTCCTGAGTGTCCATACCTGAGTGTGTGATTACGAGCCAGACTAGGCTGTCTCTCCTGCAGCAACTCCAGGATGTTCGGCTGCCGGAGGAAAGCCACAATCTTCTCATTATAAGCTGTAAAAAAAACGCATTAATATCTACAAGCTCCTGCATGTAATAATCATCATTTAATAAGATTGAACTGCAATATTCATATCAGCATACATCATGGTCTGAAAATAAATAGAGAAACAAACAAACAGTTTTATGTTTTACATTGTATTGTTTCCAAATTTTATAATCAATATGCCAATATTGAGTAACTTTTATTTATTTATAATCAATAATTAATATTTAACCTCAATAATTAATTAACACCTCACAGCAAGAAGTCCTGGGTTCGATTCCATTGTCAGCCTAGGGACTTTCTGTGTGGAGTTATTATGTTCTCCCCAAGTCCTCCCACAACCGAAATACATGCACCAGGTTAATTGGAGATATTAAATTGTCCCGTAGATACACAGTTTCTCAAAGCACTATGGGTAAGATAAAGACCTGGCAACCTACTCCGTAAAAACGGAGATCTGTAGTGGTCGATAGAGCATCCAAGTGACAGATTCAACTAGACACGGGTAAAAAAATAAAAATAAAAATAATTAATAGTAACACCCAATTAAAGATGGCTTGATGCAGATCCTTTAAATCTTGAACACAAAAGATGTTTACTGTGTATAAAGTACAATGTTAGACACTATAACATCTGAGCATGAATAGAGATTAAAAAGATAAAAAGATTATAGAAATCTATGACAGGAAGCCATAATCAAACAAAACTACAACCCCCATCCACTTTTACTTACCAGTACGTTCCTTCCTAATGGCAGAAAACACCCCTATAATTCATCTAAATTGCATACAAACACTTAATGCTAAAATTACATGTTTTAATTAAATAAATGCTAAGCTTTTATGAAAAAAACCAAAAAGTCCATTTAAAATCCATAAAGTATAAATAAAGTATGAAACATCTCCGTAAAATACTAATAAGAATTTTTTAAATAGAGGTTTTGTTTGAACCTACACAAAACAAACAAAATTTCAAAAGATGTCTCATGTCTTACCATTTTATATATAAAGGCCCACACATTTGTGACAAGTTAAAACAATTAAAAAAAATTATATAAAAGTATAATGAGAATTCTTATATGGTATGTTTACTCCGTTTTATTCATGGTTCCAGCCATAGCCACTGGGAGGCAGTGTTTACTATGCCATTTCATTTTCAGTATTCAGCATACACCTTTATCCAAAGAACACTTACAATTACAACAGAACCATTTAGTGAGCAATTGGGTCTTAAATACCTTGCTCAGGAGGCCAATAGTGACAACTTGGTGGTAGTGGTAGTCTTCTGATACCAAGCCCAGTAACTTAACCATTGAGCGTTCACATTAGTTTTTACTAAGTACTATATGTGAGTGATGTAATCTTATGTACTGATGAAACGTGTATTGAGTAACGTGTGTGTGTGTGTGTGTGTGTGTGTGTGTGTGTGTGTGTGTGTTTGTTTGTGTGTGTGTGTGTGTGTGTGTGTGAGTGTTAGTGTGTGTGTGTATGTATGTGTGTGTGTGTGTGTGT
>JAOTRQ010000009.1:2095667-2106581 GCA_028565875.1 Hoplisoma paleatum | reverse complement strand
TACATACATTCATTTATGTATGGTAATATACAAATATAAAATTACCTTCTTCATTCTTTTTACTTTTTTATACAACACTTGAATGCAATGGGAATAACAAGAGTTTTGTCAAAAGTAATTTAGTAATTAAATACATTTTGAAAAGCTTTCATTAGTGTTCCTATGAAAGAAAACAGGTTTGGTACAGGCTTGGGAAAGTATAGAAGGAACCTTGTCATGTTTAGAGAGCTTTTTCTCTGGCTTTTTCAGATGTCGAAACAACCAGAAACTTTCAAGGATGTGGAGAGGGGGAGAAGAACTCAAACAAAACAAATAAAAGGACAGAAAGAAAATAAGGAGTAGAGGGGGAAATTAGCACAAGCGCCATGGCAACACATAGAAAGAGGAAGAAAGGAGTTACCCATAAGTAGACGCCGTTTCACCCGCTTGTCCACATCAGCTACTGACGTGGTATTGAACTCAGAGCTCTCAATTGCAGCCTCATCTTTCTCTAAAACACAAGTGACAGAGGACAAACAGGGAGCAGTAGGTTAATTAGAAGCCCAATGTCCATTGCCCCGCACAGACAGCCCTGCCACAGACCAGCCAGCCTCAGGTTCCTAGCTTGCAGGCCACTGAAGAGCAGGCCAGACTGATACCATGTTAGTTTGTCCCAAAGCATCATGACAGACGTATGGTTAAAAGGCAGGCCTGCTTACAATTGCTGCAGCTCGACTACCCAGGCTAATACCGCCTGATCCTCTTGGCATTTGAGCACAAACCAAAGCCAAGAAGCAAAAAGCTGAGAAAAGTGCCAATAAACCCTGTTAGAGTGTTAATGAAATTAATGAATGTATAAATAGTCAAGATAAAGGTCAAATCAAACTCTCCCAGAAAAAAAGAGATCGGCCTTGAGAAGTATTGTGAAAATAATAAGCAGGGACACAAGAGGTTTAAAAATTAAATTGAAATGAGAAAATAAATTTAATTTGGGGCATTAGGGAAAGCAGAGGGAATGTTGACATTGACATTTGATGCTGCCGTTGCAGTCTTCCATATCAAACAGCCACTCAATTACCACAGTGACAGAGAGAGGAGAAGTAGAGAAGAGAACAATGATGAATGATACATATCAAGGACAAGACAGAGACAATAAGAGTAACATGAAAGGGAGGTCAAAAGTAAAAAGTTGAGAAATGACCTGGTGACAGGGCAGAGAAGTGCCGCCTCATGGCTGAGGAACCTGTGGTGGCAGTGAGGCTAAAGTTGCATGCAGACAGAGAAAGTCAAATACATCTGGGGGCAGCGCTGGTTGCCTGTTTGTCTATGGAACACATCACAACTAGCTTTGACAATTAAGTCAATGCAGGAAATTAAGGTTACTACGTATTGGGTTACTTTGTATTGTTAATTATGAGCATGCAGATAGACAAGTATATGACTGGTGTTACAGATGGAAAGACTGTTTTAATGTAAAGGCTGTTTTAAGTTAAACTAGAATTAAGTAAAAATAAATCCAAATAAATAAAATGAGCCCAAACCATAAAAAGGTAAGAATTGCGATAATGTGTGTAACCCCAAACCCTTTTATATATGTATTTCTCTTCTTGGGTTAAGAAGGCAATAACAGTCCTCTGTATATTTTCTACCACTGTAAATTTTTAAGCACCAAACAGTAAATGTCGAATACAATTTAAAAGACCAAAATCCCTTTATGTATGCTAATAAGCAAAACAAAGTGGGCACTGTTATTATTTACAAATTAAGTTGGTCCTAAACATAAAAGGCTGTTATAGTTGTAAAGTTATAAAGTTATAGCTGTGGTTATTTATACTATAGTCATACTAATTAAAAATTAGCCTGTTTGGTTAAGGCACTTCCTTGCATGATTCTTTTTTTCCTGTAGAAGGTGAGATTAATAAACATGTGGTTTTGATGTGGAGAAAATTCTGTTCTGCCTTCATCCAACATCAGTGTCTGGCATCACAGAAATTATCTTGACTAACTTATTTAAAAATATAGTTTAAAACCTTACTACCAAATTAAAGGTAGTAATATCAATTACCGGGTTGAATGGTTTTCATATATTCCACGATTTATTGATGAATGTTATTGAAAAGTGTCCAGATATTTTGGCGATTTGATATTTTATTGCAAAATAGCCTATTTATTTTAATAAATTATTACAATTTTGGAATTAAATAGTAATTGAAAACTCAACTTGTCAGACATTTAGAGCTAGAAAGTTAGATATATTGGAGCTAGAACAAAATTTGCATATTCCTCCTTGAACAATCCATTAATTTAGTTAATTTCAAATCTAAATAATAAATGAAATGAAAGAGTGAATACCCAAGTTAAAAAAACTGATCATCAATCAAATAAACTACATTCATCCATTAATACTTTATCTACTCCAACTTCATCATTTTATTGGTCCCTTTATCACTACTCTGGACACTTGAGAACACATCTTTCACTTTCCACTTTATACTGTTAATAAGTAATGGTTTTATTGGCCATACTCTAATTGCATCATTTTAAATATCTATTTGAATATAATGTATATTTTGTAACCCTTTTTATTATGTTGTAGCTGAGCAGTCCTAAAAGCATTTCAATGCCGGTTGTGGCATGTGTGACTATGTGACAAATCAACTTTTATTTCATTAGCTTTGTACAGCTGGTATAACCAAAAGAAAATCTTATATATTTGGAAAACCTTTATTAAGACTTTCTTGTTTATAAGATGACTTATGTTAACCATATACAGCTGTTTTGAATTCTCTGGGCTCGGGGGTATCTGGGCTGAACACATTATAATTGACAAACACTTCCTCGCTGGGTATCCTTAGCGATAACCAAACCTATTTTAAATGTAACGAAGAAACAGCGGGCTCCTTTTTATCAGTTGATGAATTTCAATAATGGATGATTATTAAAAAAAAAAAAGGAGATTGATCAGACATTATATGCATTTCTCATGCTGTCCCAATATTTTCTCAACTATGATAGTAATTGTTTTTTTGTTGGCCGACTGAGAGACTGACAGGAATGAAAACGGTACCATCAACAGGCTCCGAGATTGTAAATAATTCAGACTAATCTGTCAGAACCACAGCCAAATGGTGGATAAAGGGAAGACACTAATAACAAAGGACACATTCTAATTAATCTACTGCTGCTAAAATGAATAAACAGATGCACTATTGTAGCAAGCTAAAATATTATTATTAAATTTTAAATCAACAAATTTGAGGAAGGTAAATAAAAAAAGACAATATATATATTTAGATATATTCATGCAGGCAATGATCGTTTGTGTTACTAATAAGAGGAGCAAAGATGCAGAATTACATCATTATATATGATGTAATAAAAGAAGCAGTGAATAAAGAGATAAACGAGGAGCAATAGAAAACATGCAATTGGTATGACCGGTGTTGAAAGAAGGAATTGGTGGAGATATATAATTTAAACATGCTTTATGGAAAGGGCGAGGATCAGGACCAGCCATTGTCTAGCTGCTTTATGTGAGGGGGCGGGCAAAGGGTCGATTGGCTAAAGTTTTAATTCTTCAAAGGATGCTATCCTGATGCAGGCTGCAATTGAGATATCTGCTCCTATTTTATATCAAGTCTCTCAGTTCACAGTGTTTGACGCTTGCAGACAAGACAGGCAATCAGTTACTTTCACCAGAGGCAGGAGGAAGAGGTAAAACAAGGTGCCTGTGAAACGCTACCAGCACAGCTACACAGAGGGGGAGGCTGGACCCACATCTATTCACACAGACCACAACAACAGTCTGGGGAAACAGTGAGGTAGAGAAAAGAACAGAAAGAGGTGAAAAAGAAATGGGGGATCAGTCTCTAAACTCCTCTTCTGATTTCTGGTGGCTGTTTGCTTCATTCCACGAATGCTGTAAAAGAAGACTGCAATGAGTAGTACAGCAGGCAGTGGGACAGGGGAAAGCTCGACGTGTACAACTACAGACCACAAAGCCAGACAGAGGTTTATTCCAGTGTAGGATTATCAGCAGGAATGACAACACATAATGATTTGTTTTGCATTTGGGAGAGTCTGTAAACCACTTATGAATAATGTGTGCTAGAATCTCTATACTTAAATACTATTCAGTGATATGTAAACAGAAAATAAAGCAAATACGTTCGTTTCTAATTCATATCTAAATAATTTAATTTATCTTCCTAAGCAGTAAGAGAAATGCAAATACAGGTATTAAAAAACACATTTGTAAAGGCACTGGTAGCACTGCACTTTAAAGACAATATAATTTTTTTAAAGCAAAATGTAAAATGGTTCCATCTTACAAACTAAATTTTGAGCTAGGCTGGTTGGCACTAATTAGTTTCTGGGCTCATACAAATATGGGTATCACTGTTACCACACAGCAAGAATGCAGTCCAAGTAATTTCTGGTTGGACTCCCATATTATGTTCTCCCATATGTTTCACCCATCAAATGCCCCGGTTATGGAATCTAGAATACACAATCTGTGCCCACACTAAAAAACTAGTGAGCAAAAGAGGGCAGCAGTGAACACATGATCCCGGAGCTGTAATCAGCAATAGTCATGATGTAGCATGGAGCAGTTAGGGCTTTGGTGCCTTACTCAAAGGCACTTCAGTCATAACCTGTTGACTCTCAGAGTTGAACCAGGAAATATCAAATCACAATCTCAGTTCACTACTGAACAGGCCACGGCTGCCCCTAACTAAATCTAAAGACATGCCAGTGTGGTAAATAGGAGATACTTAATTATCCATGTTGTTTGTTGAATAACTACCATTTCCTGTATATAATGTGTCTAAAGAGGCGTTAGAAATACTAATAAGCAAACAGCATACACATTTTCCTTCAGTACAAAAAAGTAGTGGTCACACAAGACCACTAAATAAAAATAAACAAATAAATAACGGACTTCCAAGTTTTGCCAACTTTTTTGGATGTAAGAATTATTATCATATTGGATACTTACCAAACTCAATTTACTAAAAAGTACAAAGTCACCCAACATTATGACACACAGAGAACTAAGGAACAACTCTATTCAATATCCAAGTCATCACCAGTGTGTAAAAAATATTTATTCTTTTATCGTGTTAAACACAATTTCAACAAATTGGGAATGATTAAGTCTGTAAAAAGCAAGAAATAAACACAGTATATATCAACTGTGTATTTTTTTGTATTTTTGGATGTAAGTACACTGACCAAGTACATATTTGTAAAAAGAATTCTAGAAGGTGCAAATGTGCCTTTGAATCAAAATAATTTCACTATTTATCTGTATCATCTAATTCAAGCTATATATTAGCTAATAAAGTTTAGTCAAATTTTTAAGTATCTTCTGTAAATGTTCTAAACTTTAGGAAAAACATCCTAATAATATTAAACATAGAACAACCATCATGTAGTTTTACTTCATGGTTTTAGTTGCAATACTATGGAATCAAACCAAGGACTTCTTGCTATCAGGCAAGCACTAAGCTACCATGATGAAACAGATAATCATTGTTTTTGATCATATCCAACTTTCTACCTGTTATTATAACATGCTTCACACTCAACATTATCAATCTTCCTAAAAGCTCTCAGAGATTAACTTGTGTAAGTCCAAAATAAAAAAAGTGATTTTAAATGGGTACAATCAAGAATTAAATCAGAATGTAAATATTAATAATTCAGGTAATGGCATTCAAAAATCACTGATAAAGTCAACTTCACCTGATAAAGTCCAGACACAAAGCCACTGAACATAACAAAGACTAACTAAGTATAAGCATAAAACATGACTTACCAGATATAGTCCAGTGGTCTTGTGAAACTCCAGAGACATACACATGAAAAATCCTATTTCATATATTTTAAAGGCAATGAATGAGAATATGGCTTAACCCATATGACATATAAAAAGTGTTTAATTTGGTTAATGTGACTGCTAGAGCTTCAAAGGATTGTCAGCTGTCCTTTCCACCATTTCCATATTTTCACCTAGAACAGGGCTCTCAATCCCATCTTCAGAGTGCCAAAGTGGCTGCTGGATTTTATTCCAACCAGATCAGAACTCACCTGATTTCACTGTTTATTTTAGCTGGTATCAGTTAAACAGCTGATTACGTGACCTCTTGGGTTGGTTGGAACACAGACCAGCAACCCCAGATTAGTTTAACAACCCGTGAACTAGAACATCATCCCCATTCCACAAATACACATGCAGAGAACTTCTTTTTAGAGAATAGAGTCTAAACTCTTGTCCATTCGCCTCTCTGTTTCTTTGTATCTGCTATTAAAAGTTTTGTTCTGTGCGATACTGTGTAAACATAGAATATTTATTTGAAAATTGCAAAAAAATTAATGATAAAAATTGCAATGACAATAAAGGGAGCACTGACTTGAGCTAGTTAATCCACTTGTTCCACAATGTTCTTTGGTTTATCTTCATTACATTACCGATTCTTACCTGTGTCCTGTTTCATCACCATATTAACTGTGTATTTATGCATTTGAGGTTGACTATCATTGACTATCCAAAAACTATGGTGAGCATTTCCAAGACTAAATCAGATCTGTTTTTTTCCACATTTGACCACAGCCTTGTTCTTGACCACGACCAGTATGTCCTAACACAATTAATAAGTTATAGCACTACTACATACATAAATACATGTTTATCTTTAAATTATCAAGCCATCCTCTCCTCAGTCACTACTATACTTATTGTGATATGGACAAACTTCGTGGCAGTCAAAAATATGATGTAGCATTCCTCTCTGAATAAATATATTACGACTAAACACAATACTTCAATGTATTAATTTTACTGTGTTTATGTGACTCCGACTCACCAATGCAGGTCCTGCTGTCAGAATGTAGGGCATATTTCTGGTGGCACCCGCACACCGGTCCCATATCTGTGTCATCACAAGTGTGCTGGCAGCCTCCGTTCCCATAGTTACACGTCACTGGCAATGCATAATGACTGTGAGAGAAACTTAAAGCATTGGCACAAACATACACACTTATGTTTCACACACGCCATGATCAAAAGGATTCAAACACTCATAGAAACAAGAGAATTTTGCAATTTCAGTCACAATACAGACACAAAATTGGCCCAGACAAATACTGATAATTGAGGAAGAGACTCAGAGGCCTGCCACTAAGTGAGCAGATGCTTTGTATTCAGGGACCTCCTCTCTGATAAAAAGAGCAGCCTATAATCTGTCTTCAAAGGAGCCTGTAATCGGAGTGCCGAACTCCAACTAGAGTATAGCTTGGATTGGTAAATCTGGGAGGGAGTTGATGTAACAAGTCATACTGGTGCAGGTCATATAAATACAAATCAGTCCTTGGTTGGGGGGCATTAAGGTTAGAGAGCGGCTACAAAGAATAGGTGTTTATATTTGCAAGGATTAACAATTGTAGTGTAAGTGGAGATAGTGTCGTCTGTCAAGACTCCCAACCAGCATAGAAAAACAGGACCAGTGGCCAGGTGGAGGTTTTCAAATTCAGTCTTGCTAGTCCAGTTTCTAACATAGCAAGATGCGAAAAAGTTAGAAACTTAGTTGATAATCTTTAGTTGTATCTGCATTTTAAGATATCATATTTAACCAGTTCCCAAGAAGGTCTGTGTTAGAAGCCTATAGCAAGGACATCTACAAAAGGTTTAATACCAGTAATTTTATTTAGTAAGGTAACAGTCATTCAAGACTTGCAAATAATTTTGACTATGCAGTACTGGAAAAACACTTTAATATCAGTTAAACTAGCCATAAAAGAAATAGGGGTTATTTGGCATGCTTATGATCTCACCGACTCCACTGGAAGCACTCCTGTGTTTGGGTTACTGTAATTTTCTCTTATTACAACTCCAATCCAAAATAAAAAGACTTTACATTTACTTTGACGTTTATTTGATTGCAGAACACTTAATTTCACTCTGTGATAATCCATACAATCCGTTTTTTGAATTTGCATTTCATTCCAAAACGAGTTAATGTATAAAATGTATAATATAATTTTTTTTGTTTGTTTTTTCATTTTGAATACTATTGACCACAGCTGGCAACAATTCTGTGCATATAGAGCAACCAAAAACAGTTCTGCCATGAATTAAACTCAGTTTAGAGGTGTGGGTGACCTTGCTTCATTAACAACACTTTAAAGTTTGATTACATTTTGTTGAAAATAAGAAAGCAGAAGCACTGGCTTTGTTCTTTTATGGGAGGTCTTGAGCTCATCTCAAAGCACCTGACTGTGGACACGTGGAACCAAGTTCAAATAGTTTTAATGATCAAATTTTGGTGTTTGAATTCATTAATACACCAAATGAATAATTAAATCCACCAACAAACAACATACGGTGAGTGTTATATGGACATTCCTAGCCACTAGGATCCATAAACCAGAGACATATAGTGGCCTGAATAAGCCACACTTTAAGCCTGAATAAATAGGAAGGGACTTACTTGTTCACCCTGACTCAATATGATTTATGCTGTCGACATGGTGTGCATTACAAAATGATACATTCTGTTTGGATCAAGGATTTAATTTTTGTTAAGACACTGTCTAAACAGAATAAAATGTTTAATTCATGGTGCTCGAGAGAATTTTTGTAATAGCCTTTCCAACAATCTGCCCTATGCACTGCGATAGATTCAACAAACATAAATACAAAAAACTTTAATCCATCCTAATATGTTTCAGCGTCCAAGTTTTTCTTTTTGTGTGCCTCTCTCTCTTTCTCTCTCTCACTCACTCTATCTCTGACACACACACACACACACACACACACACACACACACACACACACACGTGCCCAAGCTCCTCTTTAATCACGCGTGTTAAAACGTCTCACAATATTTCATTCTTGAAACTACCGTGGAACAAAATGTGTTGCCAAACTAAGTGTAACTAATAAAAAACTGCTTTTCGTTCTCTCTTGTCCAGATTGCTGTCTAGTGGACTGGTCCATTTGGGAGTTTAAGTAGCCATAGAGGACACTGATCTGTTTCCAGCATTTTCTAATGATACATATCATATTCTCTTGTAATTTAATTTATTCAAACCAAGTAAACAGTGTAATGTGTAATAAAACCCCAAAAATATTAGTAAAGTTTTAGTTCCATTTCATTTTGGCATATTGGTATACTTTGCAGGCCCTATGAAAGAAAATCAGAAATTTAGAAATAATCATAATAATCAGTGTAATTATGTTTTGCACCCATGACCTGGCGGTTAGAGAACTGGGCTTGTGATCGAAAGGTTCACCAACAGCATTAAACCCCTAACTGTTCCCAGGGCACAGTAGCTAGGGCTGCCTACCACGATAGACATATGTGTTCACCGCTGCCCCCTACTGTGTGATTCACTGCATTGGTTGGGTTAAATGTGGAGCTTAAATTCTAGTGATGCCACTTACATTTTTATTTTAAAACTATTTTAAAGCTTCAGAGAGATCCGAGACAAACTCAAGTGTTTTTTTAAAGGAAAAAATTAAAAGAAAAAATACAAATGCAATACTATAGTTAAACAGACTGTATATATTTATAGGATTTATAGTTTTAAACTTTTAACTAAGTAAAAAGTTTTTTTAAGTTTTTTTTTTATTAAATAGAACATATGTGTTGGTTAATGGTTTGGTTTAAGGGTTTACAAAAAAATAATGCATGAATTGCTTGTTAATTAAAAAATGATGATTTGGTTACATTAAACAATGTTGGTGTTAGCTATGTTGGATATAAATTCATTATCATTATTACAACTATACTCACAGCTCCACAATACTTGTATACACAATACGTGTAGAAAACATGAATTACTGGCATCTATACTAGAGGGGGAGCAGAGTAAATAAAAGCAAGACTGGAATTCAGAATGTGAGATGTGATTGAGTTGTGATAAGGTACTGAAACGACGTACATCTGCAGTCCTGCTGGTTCTCGGCCAGTTCAAACCCTGGCCTGCACTCGCAGGACACACCACCTTTAGGACTCTCTCTACAGATGTGAGCACAGCCATGGTTCTTATTCATGCAGTTCATTCCATCTGGGGAAAAAGAGAAAGTGAGAGAGAGATTAATTGTACAGCTGAAAGCTGTGTATGCGATCCACTATAAACAATCCTCAGGCAGACTCATGGAGATGGACGTGTTATATGAGCAGTGTAAATTAGCTTAATGTTTCTGCCACAGGGCTCTATGTTCATCCAAAAAGAGAGTGACATTAACACTGACCCCAAGAATTCCAAAAGAAATATATTTTATTTTATTTTTTTAACCATTCACACATTCTGATGATTTTTTGCCAAACATTTTCCCATTCATCCAATATTTCTGTCGAAGTACAAATTAACTTTATCTTTGTATTTGAACTATAAACTGTTTATGTTTATATCATAAATTCTGCACTATTTACACATTAGTGAATTTTATTGAGAAAAAAAAGATTAAATACTTCATGAAATTCATGCAACTTATTGTTTTCATAAATGGCAACATAAGTGACAGCAAGTGATTGAAAGGCACTTATAAACAGTGTTGTGCCAGTTCACAGCTTTTCTGAACTAGTTCAAGTTCAATTCAAACAAGCTCAAAGTGAACAGTTCACGTTCAAAGTTCACAATTTTAATTCTGAACTAGTTCAAAGTTCAGTTCATTTTAATTTTTTTCGTGAGATATTAAAATAAATATTTATTTTTACACTACAAGCTAGAAATCACTAAACGTTGTTTGAAACGCTGCTCCAGCACCTCCGCCTGTGATGCAGCGTTGCTATGACTACCCCGCTCTGCTGCAATGCATCATGGATAACGTAGTGCGGAAGCCAGTATCTTATTAACTAGCCGGGATGTTAACTATTCTCAGCCGGACACTACGTTGCCCACAATGCATTGCGCATACAGGAGGGA
>JAOTRQ010000009.1:2064375-2079403 GCA_028565875.1 Hoplisoma paleatum | reverse complement strand
TACAGACCCTGTAATTAACTCGATTAAAATTTTTAATCGAGTCCCACCACTAATATATATATATATATATATATATAAATAACATATATATATTAATGTGTGTATTTGTGTGTATTTGTATATATTGGCCTTTGGATTACTAGTCCTGTACTTTAACCATATATAATATCCTGTTGTATAGTTGCAAACAACTTAGTAATATTTTATCAGATAACCCCTTCTTATTACTTCCTGAAAAAATGTAATAATTTTAATATTGTGCACATGTGAATTAATTCAGATTGCATTCTGCAGCAGAATGGGGGGGCAGTTTGAGAGACAATAGACAGTTTCTTCCTTTACTGTTTCCCCACTTGGTTACTTTTCTTTTCATATTACACAGTTGGCATCTCATCGGTAGTTTACTGGTATCCTTGTTGGGTTGTTCTGCTGAGTGCCTGCCAAGGATCTCTGCATTAATATCAGTAGTTAATATCTCCCCTCTGTTCCAAAATGGCTTCCAACTGTTTTTCATCGCCTCACTGAATGTACACGGCATATCAAAATGGTTCTCGGTGCTCCTGTTTGATCACTAATGAGGGAAAAAAGGTCAGCCTAGAAGATTGTGTAATTTATATTTCTGATATCAGGATATATTTATCGGATTACAAACAACATTTGGTATTTTTCATCACTGATCTGAAAATTCACATCACATTGTTTTTAAATCAACTTTTCCCTAACAGCTTTATTCAGAAATCCACTAGGGACAGGCTACCAATATTAGCCACACACAATCATTGCTACTCACTTCTCCTCCACATTTGCAGTCTTTTATGTTTTCTTCATTGTACAATAATACTGAAGACTGCAAACGATGAACAAATTACGATGTGAATTTATGAAGTAAAAAGTTGACTTTATACCTTACATCCGACAACTTCATGAATTAGATCGTAGAATGGTCAATAATGAGTTTATAATGGTGCTGAGCACTTGTTAACTGCTTTGCCTTTACTATGCAGAACAGGGTTTAGGCTAAGTCATCTGACACATCATTTCGTTCTCCTCACACATACCTTACATAGCTGGCAAGAGTGCATAATATAGAAAAAGAATCCATTAAAATCATTTTAGATTAAAAGATTAAAAGAGTTCTCTTGGTCTCCCTTGTGGTCCATTGAATAAAAGGCGCACTTGCAAGTTTATGAGTCAGTGCTCTGAACCCATTGCACTTTGCATTGGCTTTATGGCAAATATTAGAGAGACTACATAGGGACAATCCTCCAGTAGACATTGGGAGTGGTGCTTCCACTAGGTGGTAAACAAAATCCTCAGAAGGAACAAAACTGCTTCCAGTCTTTAGCTTTTCCTCAGATATGATTTATTAATTATATCTTGCGCTGTTTTGGTATCTGGTGTCTCTCAGACTAGGTACAACTTACTTTAAGTAATTCTAGTTTTTCTATAGAAAACGCACAGCGAAACACTCTGTGTGTTGCATCACATAAAAAGTAAATAAATCTTTAGAAAAAGGTGACTACAATCTAGTACAGCGTTATTATGACGGCTTATAGTCCTACCTGTTTATCTACTTAGTTCGATTGTATTAGCGCTCATGTGGATTCGTCCACAAACAGCTCGAATTCGTTAGTAAACATTTATATTCTTATAATAAATGATAAATCAAAGTGAACAACCCGTTTAGACTGTGTATAAAATATGCATGTACTTAATATTTATGCTAAAACAAAACAAACCTTAAAAATGGTCATTTCCCTTATAACACTGTGTAAAAGGCATGACTTTATATGGCTAGACTTACTAAAAGTTACTGACTGGAATTATATCAACTCCATCAGCAGCGCATCTTTATTACATTGAATATTTCATCAAGACCTGTGAGGGGAGCCTTCAATCAACCAAGGGTTACGTAGTTGCATATTCTACTAGCACACCAGTGCAGATTTTAATCTAATTGTTTTAAAACTTAGCATTACCACCAGTCTGCTTTGTAGCATAATTAGTGGCGTAATTGACATCTGTCTGCAGCAAATTTCTGTCCGGATGGTGTGCACAATGTGGCTTTCAAAAGCTGAGTAAGAAATATGTGTAGAATTCATGGTTGAAAAAGCGTTCCAAGGCTGTGTACATGTTGGAGGAAGTATTAGCAGCAATACACAACTCAACTGCAATCAGGGAACCATGTAGCTGCTTAAGACAAACTGGCTGTGAGAGGAAAAATGAAATAAAATGCAAACATTAAATGGAAAAGAATCTAGGAACAGTCAGTCTGTCATGATGTTGTTGTGGTTAATGCGGTGTTGCCCCAAGAGCTTTGCGAGTGCATTTAATCTCTCAGTAACAGATGGCAAATTATACTGGTATTATCTAGATACACTTAATTGTTATAGTTTAATTTTGGTCATTTGTGTTCCACTGTGATTAAGCTAAATCACATAAATCGCTGTGTACTGTGTTCAACTTACTGTGTACAGATAGGTTTTGACCAGGTATCATCAGTTCACCTAAAAACTACAGTTGAAATGTATCAGCTGCTTTTGTTTCCGTTAACTTGTGTATTGAATATGTAAGCTGTGTATGTTATGAATTAACCTGTGTGAGTGTAAAACATGATGTTAAAATTCTTATAAATAAATATGCACCTCAAATGTATCCTAAAGACCAAATTGTGAAACTTGTTTTTATAGCTTTTGTTTTACTATGGAAAATGTTAATATTGTGTTTGGCAGTTGTATTGTTTAGACATAAAAACCCATTTTCCAGGAGATAGTGTGTAAAAATAAAATGATTTTACATTTTTGCTACTTTAAATTGCTCACAGTTTCAGATAAATAATGAAAATAATCAGCTTAATGTAGCAGTCTGTATTTTTTACCATCAAATAATTGTCATCACTTTTTTTAATACCTCTTATTATATGGTCGAGTCTCTTGGGGGTATAACCCTTGCTTGCAATCACACTTATTTTCTCTCATTACACAGTTACATTTTGGTTAACACGAACTGTTTGGATAACGCTGTACTGGTTGTTCATCATGTTAGACTTTTAATTAGTATTATGGTTATAATTTACTCAGGTCATATTGTAGCAGCAAAACAAAACGTATTATTGTATAGTCATAGGTGAATTCATATTTTCATGTTTCTCGAGTGTCTTTGCGGCATGGTTGCAGGTGCCAGACAGATTGGTTTGAACTGCTGAGCTCTTGGGATACTTCTAGCAGACCTTGGAGACAAAATGGTCTGAAATGCAGACTTGCAATGACTTGCAATACCAGCCTCACTGATTAAAATTAATAGATTTATGTAGATAATACCTATCTAGTCATGAGAATTACCATTTAAAAATCTTATTTAACAGTAAATAAATGTTGTAACACTCACTGCTCTCATGACCACCAATAATACATTGTAATAGTCATAGCATGACTGTATAATCCTGCTGATTTATCGCCATGTAAACATGAACAGTGTGCTTCATTGACTTCTTTAGTCACATGATCATAACAGATTACGTTTGGGATGAGCTACAACAAGAGGATTGTAACATGATAAGTAGATTGTAAATCTATAGAATTTCAAGCGTTCTTAAACTTTTCAGCATTTTAAATTGGGAACAAATAGAATCACTTATCTAAATAGTCACCTTTCTTTGTGGTGTATATATCACAGCTTTGTACTAATTTGTACCATCAGCAAAAACATTTGCATTATTCATCTTCGGCATTTAAACGCTGTTTATCCAAAGCAACTTACAGTACATTTACAGATTACAGTCAGAGCAATTGAGGGATAAGGGCCTTGCTCTAGGTTTCAACAGCAGCAGCAACTTAGCAAAGGTGAGGTTAGAACTGGCATCCTTTGGGTTACTAACCCTGTACATTAACGACTAGGCTACTGCTGGCCCAAGCCTGAATCACAGAAATTTTCTTTGCCCTAAAGTGTCTTGATGCGGTCCTTAAAGGTAAATACAATTAGATGGTGCTAAATCTGTACTATAAGATGAACAATTACTAGTGCTTCCACGAAAACTTGAGAGGCAAAACCACTCTATTGTTTTAAACAATATTTGGACAGCTATTCTTAACTTTAAAGGTTTGACCCAGTTAAAGTGTGATGGATTTAAGTATTAAGTGACCAGTACACACCATGCATTCTTTGAACTAGAGCTTTTGTGGTACCTGTGGTACACAGTATTTTCACAGGGAACTGACTTGTGCTATGATACTCCTGGCATTGGATCATTGGGTGTAATAAGACCTAATACACCACTTTCCATTGCTAGGGACAGACACAGACTGCAGCGCATTGTGCAAACCGCTGAGAAGGTGATCGGCTGTAGCCTTCCATCTGTTCACGACCTGTTCGTCCTCAGGACTGAGGGGCGAGCAGGTCGGATCACAGCTGACCCTGCCCACCCTGCACACGGTCTGTTCCAACCACTCCCCTCGGGCAGAAGGTTTCGCTCCATTCGGACCAGAACCTCGCGTCACAAGAACAGTTTTTTCCCCACTGCCGTAGGACTCTTGAACGCTAAGATCCACGTCACCTCATAACTCTACCTCAGTCACATTAATACTGTTTTTACATACGTTTCCTTGTTTCCTTGTTCCTTGTTCTTTATATATATATATTCCTTTATATATATACTTATATTTTTCCTTTATATATATATTCTTCCTTTATATGTATATATTTTTATTTCTTTATATCTGCACCTTCACACCAAAGAAGATTCCTAGTCTGTGAATCCTGTTCATTGACAATGGCAATAATAAACAGATTCTGATTAAAAGCCATGGTCAGTAATATAATGTACTTGATTTAAATAGCACTGGTAAGCTCATGCTCTATTTTTGTATAAGATGGTATAGTTTAAAATGGCCATTCAAGTGTTTAACATGGTTATTTCTCACATGTAAACCTCACTAGATGCATCAAGCTATGTGTTCGTCAACCATTCTTTGTACATTGCGACAATTTGTGCTTTATTATGTTGGATTGATTTAATCTGTTGTGCTGTTATTGTGAAGACAAATAGTCAGGCAGATGTCGTTTAGTGTGATATGGTACATTTTGCGATTGTGATTGTGTAAAAACATGTCTGTATTGAGAATAAACATGTAATGTGTGGTTTCTCCAGACTGGAATTCATTACCTCTGCTTTTTGTGAAGCATGTTAAATAATGCATTGTGAAAGCATCAATACATTTTAATCTTCTTCAAAAGGCTGGGTTATGTAGTTGGGTGCATTACAGAACGTATTATAAGATGGACATCACAGATGATTGTAGCACTCTTGTGTTTCAGAAGACTCTGTAATGAAGATGTGACCACAAATCAGAATCTAAATATATAACCAGGGGTCATACAGCAAGTGTTAAAGATGTAGTTCTCCATTTTTCTATTTTATTTTGCCCTCATGATGGGGTTTGTGGGCTTTGTTTGTTTGTTGGAAAGGTATTGCTGAGATTATTAGACCTATTGCTTGCTGTTCTGCACAGGGTTCGATTTTTGTTTCATAAGACCAGAGAATATTTTGATGCTTTACCAACTTATACTCAACAGTGGCCAGTTTAGCATGTCTGCAAAAAAGACTTTATTTAAAGAATACTCTGGGGATGGCTGTCTGTCTAAGAGGCACTCTCACATCTCACCTAAGCTGTTAATAAATCTTGTTCTTTATTACCTTGACCAAGGCAACTTTTAAGGCCATATTGTGTAAATTGTGGCCTCCTGTGAACCCAGGCAGAAGTAAAAACACTGCCCAATGATATTCGATTAGCAATCAGACATTCGAGTTGTATTGAAGTTGTATACTGAATCTGCAGTGTTGGTCACTTGCTAAATGTAAATATAAGTAAGTAAGGCTGTATTCAAGCTAGGGACAATGAATTCAAACTTCAACAGGTGAATTCCAGTTTAGTTCTAGACACAATTAAAATATAAGTACATACCTTATGTAGTTTCAATCATTTGTTTTAAATAATTCGTTTGTACTTTGTGGTGTTTTTTTCTCTTCAGGAAGGACCAGAACCTGCTGTCCCCCGTCAACTGCTGGTATCTGCTACTGAACCAGGTCCGCAGAGAAAGCAAAGACCATGCCACACTCAGCGACCTCTACCTCAACAACGTCATCACACGCTTATCACACGTCAGTGAGGACAACACACGTCTGCTTAAAAAAGTGAGCATAAAAAAGACCCTCATTTTACAAGCTTGCTGTATTAATTGGTTTACCTGATTAGATTAGATATGTGTGTGTCTGTGTGTTTTTTTTATATAAAACTAGTGAGCTCACTGTTTCTTGTTACACCATCCTATGGTATCCTTTTTTGAGTTCCTAGATGCCTTGAATCTTCCCTAGTACGCCATTTTTAAATGTGGCTGATATTTTTGGTGAAGGAGGGAATACGCATTTTTTTTGTAGTTTGTTTTTACATACACTTCGATACACATAGAGAGTTAGTATGCACAGCATGTTGTGCCTCTTCATCGTGGTCATCATGGTTTGAATGGCATGAGGTTAAGTTCAGTACTATCACAGTAGTGTTGAGTTTAAATAACCTGACTTGTAAAAAGTGCAGGACATCACACCACTTTTCAAACACACTGTGTCTACTGTAAGTATTTATTGTTTAGTAACAAAATAATCGAATTCATATAATCGTGTTGCTGCAGCTACATTAATTGTATTGTTACTCTGGTGAAAGGAGGTGCTTGTTGTAGTAAAATCACTAAAATGGTTACTGATGTGCCTATCAGGTTTGTATTAGCTGCAGATAAAAGGTCTGTTATCTGTACTTCTGTTATCCACAGTTTTTGGATACAGTGTTTTATCTTGCCACCCACTCATGAAAACATTGTATGACTTTGGTTTCATGAAGAAAAAGGCACTTGTAGGAGGATAATTTGAAAAGGAAATATTGCTTTTATTTCATTCTGGCTGCTCCTGATAATTTAATTTCTGAGACATTATTATTGAGACAGTTGTACTGTGCACTTCATTTTCATGATATTAGATTTCTTCAATACTGCAGTTTTAAAAACCATTTTAATATCTGTTTTTGTCCTTTTTGTTCTCCAAATTGAGTTATAGCCACTTGCTCCAAGAGCAGCTCTCTGTTCTGTGGTGTATCAACACATCATGGGAGTGTAAAGGACACAAACCCATTTGTAGCAAGTCCTACTCCCACCTAACCACTTCACTAATGTTAAAATCACAGAACTCTAATTTTTTTTTACAAACAGCCATGATCTAATACCAGATGAGTGTGTTTGTGGTTATTAAGCTAAATGTATTAATGTATTGAAAGTTTTTTTTAATCGTTTCAGGTAAAACATTTGTTTGGATATCAAATCTACTTAACTGCTCCTGCTAGGAGGCTGCATGGGCAGATTTTCATCCGCATTTATGTATCTAGGCATGTAATCAATAGAGGTAGCCTTATTGGGTAGAGCTTTAATGGCAAGACCCTCTCTGCTCCAGGGGAACTATTTGTAAAGAAAGAATTGTATTGTATTCTGCACCTTTTATATGTATTGAGGATGAATGAAAAATATATTCTTCACTTGTCTTTGCATCCTAGTGACATATTTTAATGACTGGGTGTGCCAGTATTAACGTAAACAGTACATATTTCCTTTAACTGGAGGCCAGTCTCCTGTATCCCCATGGAAGACATTTGGTCTACTTCTTTGCATAATTAAAGATTTCGTTTAAATAGTCATTTGGTAAATGAATTGAAATATATTCATTGGTGGTAGTGCAAATGTAGAGCTCGTCTACGTTCCATGCAAGTAGCCTGGGCAACCAACCACAATAAATACTGCATCGTTTTAGTCTTTTTAGATCAGCAGGGTTTAACTGGAGCTCTTAGGTTTTGAAATGAGTTTGAACTGAACATGACCTCTCTGCATTATCTCTGAATATTATCTGCTTTTTTCCTCTCTAGAGTAAAGAGATCACCTTCCAGCTGCAGGAGGACCTGATGAAGATTCTTAATGAACTATATACAGTGAGTTTACCTCATCTCTTTGGATCAAAACACACACACACACACACACACACACACACACACACACACACACACACACACACACACACACACACACACTATCTCTATCTATCTGTCTATGTATCGAACTATCTATATATACGAAATGCACAAGCCCAATATTTCGGGGCTTGCTAAGCTATTACAGCTTGTACAGTATGGATAAGCGGCCCCAGGTGGAGTAGTGGGTCTGAACAGCGTTGTGAGTCTGAACTCCCCGGTTTGATTCTTTCACTGTATAAAAATACATTAAATATAAAATGGCAAAAATGTTCCACCAGGGAGAAAAAGAACCAACAACAACTGCTGTCTTGGGGAAGTTCCTGCATTGGCTGTGGTATGCATGTCTTTGAAAATGTGAAAAGATGAAGCCAAACTTGAATAAGTAATGAATGAATGAACAGCTAAACAAATCCACGAGACCGGAATATGGTGTGCTTTAATTGGGTTTCATTGTTCAAATAATTAAAATTAAATGTGTTATTTTTTATATTAGTAAAATAGCACATGCTTTGGAACCAGCTTATAAATATATAGTCATAATAGTTGTAGTAAACATAGAGCAGGATGTACACTGTCAAGGGTAAAGGGTGAATTTGTAAGGATTCATAAACACAATGATCAAGGCCAACAGATGTTCATTTGTATCAAGTCTGGGCGACAGGATAGTACTTTGAATACTTGGCAATGCTCTTTAAACCAATGTCTGATATTTTTAGTATTTTTATTTTAAGTAACACCACACAGTCTGTGCAGCACCTGTTCACCTGTGTCTCATCTAGCTGAGCATCTTTCAGACAAATCTCAAAATGCGACTTCCATCGTAAGCACATACAACTTAACTTTGTTCTATTTTTAAATAATTCTTTCATATGTATTTGCATATATATTTTACCTCTGAAAATAGCCAGTGTTCTAATTAGTCCTGATAAATTCATGGTTGAAGTTTTATATTAAATTAGGATACAGCCAAGCCTAGATTTACATGCATTTAATCTTACCCTACAGTCCTGCAGTTTTTGGCTATGGAACAAGGTCATAATATTGTGACTCCACAGTGTATGTTATTATAAAGTCTTAAAAAGTATTTCAAGCATTTATTAATCAGTATGATTTGTGGATTTAAAAAAAAACAATCCAGTGCACAGTGGCAGTAACAGAACCAAACATGCAGCAGTTTTTATTTCATTTTTTTTTGCTTTATAAAGTTTACAAACCTTGGTATTAATTCAGCTGACTCACTTTTGTTTACTTGTTAGAACCCAGCTAGATATTTAGTATAGGACTGTAGGGTAAGACTAAAGGCATGTAAATCTAGGCTTGGCTTTTTCCTAAATAATATAAAACATCAACCATGAATTTATCAGGACTAATTAGAACACTGGCTACTTTCAGAGGTAAATATATATATGCAAATACGTACATATGAAAAAAGTATTTAAAAATAGAAAAAAGTTCAGTTGTATGTACTTTAGGATGCAGCATTTTCTTTGTGTTCCCTTAACCAAACCAGCTCTTTACTGTAAGTTAATAACAATATCTGTGATATAATTTATAATTTGTCCATTTAAAAATATTATTCAACTTCCCTTTAGCAATCACATATGTAGTATCTAAGCTTTTTTTTTTACCATTTATTGTCTTATTATGCTGTCTTATTATGTTAATATGTATTAGAATAAATTAAAATCTATGTTGCTGATAAAACCGCTTATAAATAATCAGACTCAAATTTTGCTAAATATCAAAATATTAAAAAATAGATCAGGAAAATGTTAGTATGTTATTACTGCATTACTATTAAACTACTACTATTTGTAGTACTTACCTAGTAGTAACTGTTATTTTTACTAAATTCGTTGTGACATTATGTAAGTAGATACTTAGAAATTTTGATAAATGATTTAAAACATGTGTGTCTTGCTGAAAAACTGGTAAATTAGTCACAATTGTGTATCAGTTTTTTATAGAACAGATCTATATAAGTCTAGCATAAGACAAGAAATAAGAAACATATTCCCATAAAACCTAAAAGCTTTCATGTAGAAGTAGTGTGGTGCTGTATAGGAGCCAACGAACTGAAAAATTTTCACATCATTGAAGCCGTTAATGATGTTTAGTGTGTATCGAAGCATTTTGAAGCTACTGCTGCATTCTAAAGCATGTCCTCCAGCAAAAGTTTGCATTCTGCATGTGCGATGGTTTCGTGGTAAACGTTAACAGGTTCTAACTCGGCTTTTTCTTTTGGACTGTGTACTTGCAATCCTGGACAGGCATTTAATATAGGGACATTTTCATTGTGAAAAGTGACTTACAATTCAATAAAACGCCACTCGGAGCAATTGAGGGTTAAGGACGTTGCTCGGAGGCCAAACAGCGGCAACTTGGTGGTAGTGAAACCAATGATCTGCTGATCTCTAGCCCTGTGCTCTAAACACTAAGCTATCACTGCATCAAGTAAATGGTCGAGTAAGTTCAGAATATATTCCCACTTTGCAGCTGATGTTTTTTGATCTGATGAGAGTAAAATGGCAATAAATGATTTACTAGCACGTCATGTTGTACACACAGGACAGGTAGTTACTGGTTACTCTAGATCAGGGGTCACCAACGTGGTGCCCGCGGGCCTCAAGAGTCGCCCGCGGGCCTGTTCTAAAAATAACTCATTATAGTGACACTTACAAGTGAGCTTTTTGTTGCTATTCTTTTTTTAAATCACACTTGCATTGGTTTAAATAAGAAAATGACAATCTATTTAATATATTGTAGCGATCGCTTAATGTTATGGGTTGTGTGTTTGTTTACATGTAGTTATTTTGCTTCGTGTTTGTGTGGGCACTAAGAGGGGAGGGAGGAGCCTAGTGCAGGTTTGTAGGGAGCGAGAAAGATTTTGGGAGTGTGTGTGTGTGGTATGATGGTGGAAAATGTAACCGCGAGTTATCCGAAGGTGTTAATAAAGCAGGACTTTTGTTTACATCCGGTTCATCCTTTTTGCGCGACCCACGGACGTTATAATATATAATTATTAATAGTATTTCTATCTATTTTACCCTTTAGTCGAAATCGACCCTGGGTTACTCTGTGGACCGTTACCGATCCCCAGAGTAGGTAGGTTGCCAGGTCTTTCCCCAACCCTGTATCTCTACAGGGATCTTGTGTGTGACTACTGTGGCAAACTCCGCACAGAAAGTCCCCAGCCCGACCCGGGGATCGAACCCGGGACTGTGAGGCGACAGTGCTAACCACTCCACTATCAAACTGGTAGCCCCCTTCGCATTAGTTGGTACCCCAGAAGTAGCTCTCAGTTTCAAAAAGGTTGGTGACCCCTGCTCTAGATTAATCACAGAAAGTATTACATGTTGACCTTGGAGACTTTTGCATCTCCAGTTTGCCTCACTTGCATGTCTTTGATCTGTGGAGGGTAACTGGAGCACCTGAAGGAAACCCACACATACATTGGCGGAAAAAATTGGAAACCTGTGCGGCCCAGACCGTTCCGCCTCACTATCAAACCCAGGCGACGGTGCTACATACCAAGATTTATTACATTTACATGTATAAAATACTCATACAAAGTCAACTTTACTAAATGTTACTTCAGTAAATGTGTCTGGGTAAATATAAGATGTTACTTCCCACCTTGATAATGCTTTACGTTTGGATGTTAGCAGATGGAAAGCAGCACACACATTCTCATTCTCACGTTCACACACAGAATGTGAGAGGCTGAATATTTATGACATTTGCTAGTCTGGCGAGAGAGAGAAGCACACGAATACTTTGACAATCTGAGTGTTCATGTGCTTCTGCATGCTCTTGTTAAAATGTATTAGTACTTCATCACGACATGGCTTGTAGCTGAGCTAAGCAGCGGTCATTTACATATGGTAGCTATTACTCACATTCTCCTTCAAACACGACATCCGTTAAGAGCACAGATGGGTTCAGTAAGAAGTTCTTGCTATTAACTGGGTGATTATCTCAATGTGGGAATAGAAAAACACCACGGATGTGGGGAAGTCTGGCTTCCTTTCTGAATATTGCTTCACTTTTCAATTACAGATGTGAGCTAAAGACTTAAAATCAAGAGACCTTGGCAGATGTGTTACCATTAGCTGCAAAATTGACAGTATTACATGAATTTACGTAAATCGTACTTTAAATATCAAAATGATCAAAAACTCCCCATAGCTGACACAATAAAAGTCTTATAATAACTTAAAATATTGATAATAATATTAATAATACATTTAACTTGACACGGTGGCTTAGTGGTTAGCACTCCTCACAGCAAGAAGTCCTTGGTTTGATTTCCCTGGCTTTCTGTGTGGAGTTTGCATGTTCTCCCTGTGTCTGTGTGGGTTTCTTCTGGGTGTGATGGTTTCCTTCCACAGTCCAAATGCACAAGACATGCAGCAAGGTTCATTGGATATACTGAATTTTTTTGTCTCTGTATCCTGCACCCGACTGGTGACCTGTTCAGGTGTTTAGTGTACTCTTCTAGTGTGATGATTGGTGGATGGTACATGTAACTCACTACAGTTAATACTGTGTAAAAAGATTTGGATTCCCAATCTCCTCACAGCAAGAAGGTCTTGGGTTTTATTCCCAAGGCCCAGGTTTTGTCTGTGTCTAGTTTGCATGTTCTCACCATGCCTGCATGTTCGTAAGAGTGCCGTGGTTTTCTCCTACAGTCCAAACACATGCAAATCAGATTAATTTGAAATATTTAATGTTGTTTACCCAAGGGCAATCATGCTATTGTTATTCAAGTTTTCGTTTTTTTCGTCTTCTCTCGTAATTTTGGAAATATTGACCTCGTTCTACTGCCAAAACGTCCAGCCCATATGGGAATAGAATGCTTCTATAAGGATAAGGGATAGGGCCAATTCCCCGCCCGCCACACCCATTTTCCCTTTTTTTTAAACTTCCATTTGTTTTTGAAAACACTTTTATTTTTTAAGATATTGACCCTCCGGACCAGCCATAAACCCCCGAATTGTAACAAATATATAAATTATAATATAATCCTAATAAAATAAATAAAAGCTAGTTAAGTTTTGAGCTTTCATTTGTTTACTAGCAGAAATTTTTTTAACGTCAAAGCCTTTTACTGCAATTAATTGACCTATTTTTTGTAAATCAACTTCATGTACCGACAGCTACACCCTGCTCAACTCATCATCTCGGTGTGCCATCAATCAGCTAATTTCATCAGTTATGAGCAAATCACATTTTGGCATCCTCCCAGTTTTTTTGTCACTGTCACTCACTGTCTGATTCCTAATGACCTTGATCATTCTTAACGGATTTGAGAAAATTAGAAATTAGATGACCCTAACTCACTGGAATCTTCTTAGAATTTTAGGATAGCTGTTCAGCATTTAAAGGGGCTAAAACAAATATATTAAAAACAAATACATTTCTTTGGCTCTTACAAGATAATAGCAGTCTGCACATTAGCAGTGTAGCGGCTATATGAATGCAGTGGTCAGTTTCACTCCTTACAGACTGGTACCTTGTGTGAGAGTAGAATCCAGCATTGATTAAATCTTGGAGGAAATGTATTAAATCTGGTATATCATTATTCATGCAGTAATACAAAACTTCAGTTGCTCAGTCTAGTATCTCTTGATGATCTGTTGCTTTATAAAGATCTGTCTCTTTATAAAGATAAAGTCTTTAATTTTGACCAGACTTGGGTACTGAGTACTCCATGTGATTGGATTATATCTCTCTACAGGTAATGAAGACGTACCACATGTACCACAGTGAGACCTTGAGCTCAGAGAACAAGCTGAAGGAGGCTGAGCGGCAAGGTGAAAGACAGGGCCGTGGAGGAGAGGTATTTGGAATACGCAATGAGGAGCGCCATCAACGCCGTAATGCTGCCCGCAAAATCCAGAAAATGAAAGAGAAGGTAGGATGTAGAACACAACAGCTTGTGGCTTAAGTTTTTAATGCAATATTAGGGGTAAATACTGTAAAAATTTAACACACATCTATAACAAAACCCTCAGTATTTGTACAGGATTGTGTAGTCATTTGTGCATGACTTCATAATCTTACTGACATACAAAAGTGCTTTGGATTAGCATACTTTGGGGGTGGGGGGTGGAACATGTTCTAAAAGTTGTTAAATTATGACCTTATTGAAATACCTTGAGGTGTCTGAGGGGTATCATCAGAAAGAGTTAAAATGATGCATTTAATGCCCTTTTCCTATAAATTCCTTATAACTGCTTAAGCTTTCCCACTTTTATTCTTAAAAAAACCACAATATTAATGAATAATGACACCATCCAAAGTGGTTTAATTAAAACGGTGGTAATAAATTGCATAGAATATGTCAGCTAAGCCGAGCAAAGACTTGAAATGAGCATATTCCGTTATAAATGCTTCTTTTCTCTCAACCTTATTTAATCAGCGTCAGGCCAAATACTCTGAGAATAAGCTGAAGGTTATGAAGGCAAGAAACGAATATCTTTTGACTCTGGAGGCTGCAAACGCCGCTCTGTTCAAGTACTACATCCAGGACCTGTCCCACTTGATCGACGTAAGTTTCAAACTTTTGCAGATTAGTTCAGTATGAATGTAGAGTGATTCTGAGTGCTTTCTAGGTCTCACTTTTGATCATAAGTGAGTGAACAGAGCCTTTTGTGGAGTGTTTATTTAAATTCAATGATGTGTAATAGGGGTACAGTAAACCCTTGACTTAAGAAATGTACTTGTTCTGAAAGGGTTGTTCTTAGAACAAAATGTTCTTAAGTTAAACCTGTTCTCATAAGAAAGACAGTAATGTCAATAAAATGAATCCATGCTTAGAATGAGACCTCCCGAATCCTTCTTACAATCATATAAGTATGAGTAAAGTTTAACATTTTTAAAATTAGTAGTGGTGGGACTCGATTAAAAATTTTAATCGAGTTAATTACAGGGTCTGTAATTAATTAATCGCAATTAATCGC